>JAXIVJ010013850.1:2500-5000 GCA_036785665.1 Chirona hameri
ATCATCATCATCATCATCATCATCATCATCATCATCATCATCATCATCATCATCATCATCATCATCATCATCATCATCATCATCATCATCATCATCATCATCATCATCATCATCATCATCATCATCATCATCATCATCATCATCATCATCATCATCATCATCATCATCATCATCATCATCATCATCATCATCATCATCATCATCATCATCATCATTATCATCATCATCATGCCCGGAGGCGGTGTTGTACCGCCTCCGGGCATACCACACCGCCTCCGGGCATACAACACCGCCTCCGGGCATACTACACCGCCTCCGGGCATACCACACCGCCTCCGGGCATACAACACCGCCTCCGGGCAAACTACACCGCCTCCGGGCATACCACACCGCCTCAGGGCATACAACACCGCCTCCGGGCATACAACACCGCCTCCGGGCATACCACACCGCCTCCGGGCATACAACACCGCCTCCGGGCATACAACACCGCCTCCGGGCATACCACACCGCCTCCGGGCATACAACACCGCCTCCGGGCATACAACACCGCCTCCGGGCATACCACACCGTCTCACGTCATCATCAGCAACATCATCAGCAACATCATCAGCAACATCACCAGCAACATCATCAGCAACATCATCAGCAACATCATCAGCAACATCATCAGCAACATCATCAGCAACATCATCATCAACATCATCATCAACATCTTCATCAACATCATCATCAACATCATCATCAACATCATCAGCAACATCATCAGCAACATCATCAGCAACATCATCAGCAACATCATCAACAACATCATCATCAGCAACATCATCATCAGTAACATCATCATCAGCAACATCATCATCATCATCATCATCATCATCATCATCATCATCATCATCATCATCATCATCATCATCATCATCATCATCATCATCATCATCATCATCATCATCATCATCATCATCATCATCATCATCATCATCATCATCATCATCATCATCATCATCATCATCATCATCATCATCATAATCATCATCATCATCATTATCATCATCATGCCCGGAGGCGGTGTTGTACCGCCTCCGGGCATACCACACCGCCTCCGGGCATACAACACCGCCTCCGGGCATACTACACCGCTTCCGGGCATACCACACCGCCTCCGGGCATACAACACCGCCTCCGGGCATACTACACCGCCTCCGGGCATACCACACCGCCTCCGGGCATACAACAACGCCTCCGGGCATACTGCACCGCCTCCGGGCATACCACACCGCCTCCGGGCATACAACACCGCCTCCGGGCATACTACACCGCCTCCGGGCATACCAGACCGCCTCAGGGCATACAACACCGCCTCCGGGCATACAACACCGCCTCCGGGCATACCACACCGCCTCCGGGCATACAACACCGCCTCCGGGCATACAACACCGCCTCCGGGCATACCACACCGCCTCCGGGCATACAACACCGCCTCCGGGCATACAACACCGCCTCCGGGCATACCACACCGTCTCACGTCATCATCAGCAACATCATCAGCAACATCATCAGCAACATCACCAGCAACATCATCAGCAACATCATCAGCAACATCATCAGCAACATCATCAGCAACATCATCAGCAACATCACCAGCAACATCATCAGCAACATCATCAGCAACATCATCAGCAACATCATCAGCAACATCATCATCAACATCATCATCAACATCATCATCAACATCATCATCAACATCATCATCAACATCATCAGCAACATCATCAGCAACATCATCAGCAACATCATCAGCAACATCATCAACAACATCATCATCAGCAACATCATCATCAGCAACATCATCATCAGCAACATCATCATCATCATCATCATCATCATCATCATCATCATCATCATCATCATCATCATCATCATCATCATCATCATCATCATCATCATCATCATCATCATCATCATCATCATCATCATCATCATCATCATCATCATCATCATCATCATCATCATCATCATCATCATCATCATCATCATCATCATCATCATCATCATCATCATCATCATCATTATCATCATCATGCCCGGAGGCGGTGTTGTACCGCCTCCGGGCATACCACACCGCCTCCGGGCATACAACACCGCCTCCGGGCATACTACACCGCCTCCGGGCATACCACACCGCCTCCGGGCATACAACACCGCCTCCGGGCATACTACACCGCCTCCGGGCATACCACACCGCCTCCGGGCATACAACACCGCCTCCGGGCATACTGCACCGCCTCCGGGCATACCACACCGCCTCCGGGCATACAACACCGCCTCCGGGCATACTACACCGCCTCCGGGCATACCAGACCGCCTCAGGGCATACAACACCGCCTCCGGGCATACAACACCGCCTCCGGGCATACCACACCGCCTCCGGGCATACAACACCGCCTCCGGGCATACAACACCGCCTCCGGGCATACCACACCGCCTCCGGGCATACAAC
>JAXIVJ010013850.1:17500-20000 GCA_036785665.1 Chirona hameri
ACACCGCCTCCGGGCATACAACACCGCCTCCGGGCATACTACACCGCCTCCGGGCATACCACACCGCCTCCGGGCATACAACACCGCCTCCGGGCAAACTACACCGCCTCCGGGCATACCACACCGCCTCAGGGCATACAACACCGCCTCCGGGCATACAACACCGCCTCCGGGCATACCACACCGCCTCCGGGCATACAACACCGCCTCCGGGCATACAACACCGCCTCCGGGCATACCACACCGCCTCCGGGCATACAACACCGCCTCCGGGCATACAACACCGCCTCCGGGCATACCACACCGTCTCACGTCATCATCAGCAACATCATCAGCAACATCATCAGCAACATCACCAGCAACATCATCAGCAACATCATCAGCAACATCATCAGCAACATCATCAGCAACATCATCAGCAACATCATCATCAACATCATCATCAACATCATCATCAACATCATCATCAACATCATCATCAACATCATCAGCAACATCATCAGCAACATCATCAGCAACATCATCAGCAACATCATCAACAACATCATCATCAGCAACATCATCATCAGTAACATCATCATCAGCAACATCATCATCATCATCATCATCATCATCATCATCATCATCATCATCATCATCATCATCATCATCATCATCATCATCATCATCATCATCATCATCATCATCATCATCATCATCATCATCATCATCATCATCATCATCATCATCATCATCATCATCATCATCATCATCATAATCATCATCATCATCATTATCATCATCATGCCCGGAGGCGGTGTTGTACCGCCTCCGGGCATACCACACCGCCTCCGGGCATACAACACCGCCTCCGGGCATACTACACCGCTTCCGGGCATACCACACCGCCTCCGGGCATACAACACCGCCTCCGGGCATACTACACCGCCTCCGGGCATACCACACCGCCTCCGGGCATACAACAACGCCTCCGGGCATACTGCACCGCCTCCGGGCATACCACACCGCCTCCGGGCATACAACACCGCCTCCGGGCATACTACACCGCCTCCGGGCATACCAGACCGCCTCAGGGCATACAACACCGCCTCCGGGCATACAACACCGCCTCCGGGCATACCACACCGCCTCCGGGCATACAACACCGCCTCCGGGCATACAACACCGCCTCCGGGCATACCACACCGCCTCCGGGCATACAACACCGCCTCCGGGCATACAACACCGCCTCCGGGCATACCACACCGTCTCACGTCATCATCAGCAACATCATCAGCAACATCATCAGCAACATCACCAGCAACATCATCAGCAACATCATCAGCAACATCATCAGCAACATCATCAGCAACATCATCAGCAACATCACCAGCAACATCATCAGCAACATCATCAGCAACATCATCAGCAACATCATCAGCAACATCATCATCAACATCATCATCAACATCATCATCAACATCATCATCAACATCATCATCAACATCATCATCAACATCATCAGCAACATCATCAGCAACATCATCAGCAACATCATCAGCAACATCATCAACAACATCATCATCAGCAACATCATCATCAGCAACATCATCATCAGCAACATCATCATCATCATCATCATCATCATCATCATCATCATCATCATCATCATCATCATCATCATCATCATCATCATCATCATCATCATCATCATCATCATCATCATCATCATCATCATCATCATCATCATCATCATCATCATCATCATCATCATCATCATCATCATCATCATCATCATCATCATCATCATCATCATCATCATCATCATCATTATCATCATCATGCCCGGAGGCGGTGTTGTACCGCCTCCGGGCATACCACACCGCCTCCGGGCATACAACACCGCCTCCGGGCATACTACACCGCCTCCGGGCATACCACACCGCCTCCGGGCATACAACACCGCCTCCGGGCATACTACACCGCCTCCGGGCATACCACACCGCCTCCGGGCATACAACACCGCCTCCGGGCATACTGCACCGCCTCCGGGCATACCACACCGCCTCCGGGCATACAACACCGCCTCCGGGCATACTACACCGCCTCCGGGCATACCAGACCGCCTCAGGGCATACAACACCGCCTCCGGGCATACAACACCGCCTCCGGGCATACCACACCGCCTCCGGGCATACAACACCGCCTCCGGGCATACAACACCGCCTCCGGGCATACCACACCGCCTCCGGGCATACAACACCGCCTCCGGGCATACAACACCGCCTCCGGGCATACCACACCGTCTCACGTCATCATCAGCAACATCATCAGCAACATCATCAGCAACATCACCAGCAACATCATCAGCAACATCATCAGCAACATCATCAGCAACATCATCAGCAACATCATCAGCAACATCATCAGCAACATCATCATCAACATCATCATCAACATCATCATCAACATCATCAGCAACATCATCAGCAACATCATCAGCAACATCATCAGCAACATC
>JAXIVJ010013850.1:25000-36064 GCA_036785665.1 Chirona hameri
CATCATCATCATCATCATCATCATCATCATCATCATCATCATCATCATCATCATCATCATCATCATCATCATCATCATCATCATCATCATCATCATCATCATCATCATCATCATCATCATCATCATTATCATCATCATCATGCCCGGAGGCGGTGTTGTACCGCCTCCGGGCATACCACACCGCCTCCGGGCATACAACACCGCCTCCGGGCATACTACACCGCCTCCGGGCATACCACACCGCCTCCGGGCATACAACACCGCCTCCGGGCAAACTACACCGCCTCCGGGCATACCACACCGCCTCAGGGCATACAACACCGCCTCCGGGCATACAACACCGCCTCCGGGCATACCACACCGCCTCCGGGCATACAACACCGCCTCCGGGCATACAACACCGCCTCCGGGCATACCACACCGCCTCCGGGCATACAACACCGCCTCCGGGCATACAACACCGCCTCCGGGCATACCACACCGTCTCACGTCATCATCAGCAACATCATCAGCAACATCATCAGCAACATCACCAGCAACATCATCAGCAACATCATCAGCAACATCATCAGCAACATCATCAGCAACATCATCAGCAACATCATCATCAACATCATCATCAACATCATCATCAACATCATCATCAACATCATCATCAACATCATCAGCAACATCATCAGCAACATCATCAGCAACATCATCAGCAACATCATCAACAACATCATCATCAGCAACATCATCATCAGTAACATCATCATCATCATCATCATCATCATCATCATCATCATCATCATCATCATCATCATCATCATCATCATCATCATCATCATCATCATCATCATCATCATCATCATCATCATCATCATCATCATCATCATCATCATCATCATCATCATCATCATCATCATTATCATCATCATGCCCGGAGGCGGTGTTGTACCGCCTCCGGGCATACCACACCGCCTCCGGGCATACAACACCGCCTCCGGGCATACTACACCGCTTCCGGGCATACCACACCGCCTCCTGGCATACAACACCGCCTCCGGGCATACTACACCGCCTCCGGGCATACCACACCGCCTCCGGGCATACAACAACGCCTCCGGGCATACTGCACCGCCTCCGGGCATACCACACCGCCTCCGGGCATACAACACCGCCTCCGGGCATACTGCACCGCCTCCGGGCATACCACACCGCCTCCGGGCATACAACACCGCCTCCGGGCATACTACACCGCCTCCGGGCATACCAGACCGCCTCAGGGCATACAACACCGCCTCCGGGCATACAACACCGCCTCCGGGCATACCACACCGCCTCCGGGCATACAACACCGCCTCCGGGCATACAACACCGCCTCCGGGCATACCACACCGCCTCCGGGCATACAACACCGCCTCCGGGCATACAACACCGCCTCCGGTCATACCACACCGTCTCACGTCATCATCAGCAACATCATCAGCAACATCATCAGCAACATCACCAGCAACATCATCAGAAACATCATCAGCAACATCATCAGCAACATCATCAGCAACATCATCAGCAACATCATCATCAACATCATCATCAACATCATCATCAACATCATCATCAACATCATCATCAACATCAGCAGCAACATCATCAGCAACATCATCAGCAACATCATCAGCAACATCATCAACAACATCATCATCAGCAACATCATCATCAGCAACATCATCATCAGCAACATCATCATCATCATCATCATCATCATCATCATCATCATCATCATCATCATCATCATCATCATCATCATCATCATCATCATCATCATCATCATCATCATCATTATCATCATCATGCCCGGAGGCGGTGTTGTACCGCCTCCGGGCATACCACACCGCCTCCGGGCATACAACACCGCCTCCGGGCATACTACACCGCCTCCGGGCATACCACACCGCCTCCGGGCAAACAACACCGCCTCCGGGCATACTACACCGCCTCCGGGCATACCACACCGCCTCCGGGCATACAACACCGCCTCCGGGCATACTGCACCGCCTCCGGGCATACCACACCGCCTCCGGGCATACAACACCGCCTCCGGGCATACTAAACCGCCTCCGGGCATACCAGACCGCTTCAGGGCATACAACACCGCCTCCGGGCATACAACACCGCCTCCGGGCATATCACACCGCCTCCGGGCATACAACACCGCTTCCGGGCATACAACACCGCCTCCGGGCATACCACACCGCCTCCGGGCATACAACACCGCCTCCGGGCATACCACACCGTCTCACGTCATCATCAGCAACATCATCAGCAACATCATCAGCAACATCACCAGCAACATCATCAGCAACATCATCAGCAACATCATCAGCAACATCATCAGCAACATCATCAGCAACATCATCATCAACATCATCATCAACATCATCATCAACATACTCATCAACATCATCATCAACATCAACATCATCATGAACATCATCATCAACATCATCATCAACATCATCATCAACATCATCATCAACATCATCATCAACATCATCATCAACATCATCATCAACATCATCATCAACATCATCATCAACATCATCATCAACATCATCATCTTCATCATCATCATCATCATCATCATCATCATCATCATCATCATCATCATCATCATCATCATCATCATCATCATCATCATCATCATCATCATCATCATCATCATCATCATCATCATCATCATCATCATCATCATCATCATCATCATCATCATCATCATCATCATCATCATCATCATCATCATCATCATCATCATCATCATCATCATCATCATCATCATCATCATCATCATCATCATCATCATCATCATCATCATCATCATCATCATCATCATCATCATCATCATCATCATCATCATCATCATCATCATCATCATCATTATCATCATCATCATGCCCGGAGGCGGTGTTGTACCGCCTCCGGGCATACCACACCGCCTCCGGGCATACAACACCGCCTCCGGGCATACTACACCGCCTCCGGGCATACCACACCGCCTCCGGGCATACAACACCGCCTCCGGGCAAACTACACCGCCTCCGGGCATACCACACCGCCTCAGGGCATACAACACCGCCTCCGGGCATACAACACCGCCTCCGGGCATACCACACCGCCTCCGGGCATACAACACCGCCTCCGGGCATACAACACCGCCTCCGGGCATACCACACCGCCTCCGGGCATACAACACCGCCTCCGGGCATACAACACCGCCTCCGGGCATACCACACCGTCTCACGTCATCATCAGCAACATCATCAGCAACATCATCAGCAACATCACCAGCAACATCATCAGCAACATCATCAGCAACATCATCAGCAACATCATCAGCAACATCATCAGCAACATCATCATCAACATCATCATCAACATCATCATCAACATCATCATCAACATCATCATCAACATCATCAGCAACATCATCAGCAACATCATCAGCAACATCATCAGCAACATCATCAACAACATCATCATCAGCAACATCATCATCAGTAACATCATCATCAGCAACATCATCATCATCATCATCATCATCATCATCATCATCATCATCATCATCATCATCATCATCATCATCATCATCATCATCATCATCATCATCATCATCATCATCATCATCATCATCATCATCATCATCATCATCATCATCATCATCATCATTATCATCATCATGCCCGGAGGCGGTGTTGTACCGCCTCAGGGCATACCACACCGCCTCCGGGCATACAACACCGCCTCCGGGCATACTACACCGCTTCCGGGCATACCACACCGCCTCCGGGCATACAACACCGCCTCCGGGCATACTACACCGCCTCCGGGCATACCACACCGTCTCCGGGCATACAACAACGCCTCCGGGCATACTGCACCGCCTCCGGGCATACCACACCGCCTCCGGGCATACAACACCGCCTCCGGGCATACTACACCGCCTCCGGGCATACCAGACCGCCTCAGGGCACACAACACCGCCTCCGGGCATACAACACCGCCTCCGGGCATACCACACCGCCTCCGGGCATACAACACCGCCTCCGGGCATACAACACCGCCTCCGGGCATACCACACCGCCTCCGGGCATACAACACCGCCTCCGGGCATACAACACCGCCTCCGGGCATACCACACCGTCTCACGTCATCATCAGCAACATCATCAGCAACATCATCAGCAACATCACCAGCAACATCATCAGCAACATCATCAGCAACATCATCAGCAACATCATCAGCAACATCATCAGCAACATCACCAGCAACATCATCAGCAACATCATCAGCAACATCATCAGCAACATCATCAGCAACATCATCATCAACATCATCATCAACATCATCATCAACATCATCATCAACATCATCATCAACATCATCAGCAACATCATCAGCAACATCATCAGCAACATCATCAGCAACATCATCAACAACATCATCATCAGCAACATCATCATCAGCAACATCATCATCAGCAACATCATCAGCAACATCATCAGCAACATCATCAGCAACATCATCAACAACATCATCATCAGCAACATCATCATCAGCGACATCATCATCAGCAACATCATCATCATCATCATCATCATCATCATCATCATCATCATCATCATCATCATCATCATCATCATCATCATCATCATCATCATCATCATCATCATCATCATCATCATCATCATCATCATCATCATCATCATCATCATCATCATCATCATCATCATCATCATCATCATCATCATTATCATCATCATGCCCGGAGGCGGTGTTGTACCGCCTCCGGGCATACCACACCGCCTCCGGGCATACAACACCGCCTCCGGGCATACTACACCGCCTCCGGGCATACCACACCGCCTCCGGGCATACAACACCGCCTCCGGGCATACTACACCGCCTCCGGGCATACCACACCGCCTCCGGGCATACAACACCGCCTCCGGGCATACTGCACCGCCTCCGGGCACACCACACCGCCTCCGGGCATACAACACCGCCTCCGGGCATACTACACCGCCTCCGGGCATACCAGACCGCCTCAGGGCATACAACACCGCCTCCGGGCATACAACACCGCCTCCGGGCATACCACACCGCCTCCGGGCATACAACACCGCCTCCGGGCATACAACACCGCCTCCGAGCATACCACACCGCCTCCGGGCATACAACACCGCCTCCGGGCATACAACACCGCCTCCGGGCATACCACACCGTCTCACGTCATCATCAGCAACATCATCAGCAACATCATCAGCAACATCACCAGCAACATCATCAGCAACATCATCAGCAACATCATCAGCAACATCATCAGCAACATCATCAGCAACATCATCATCAACATCATCATCAACATCTTCATCAACATCATCATCAACATTATCATCAAC
Organism: Chirona hameri; assembly: GCA_036785665.1. Taxonomy (NCBI): domain Eukaryota; kingdom Metazoa; phylum Arthropoda; class Thecostraca; order Balanomorpha; family Balanidae; genus Chirona; species Chirona hameri. The sequence continues at coordinate 30,442 of JAXIVJ010013850.1, forward strand.
ATCATCAGCAACATCATCAGCAACATCATCAGCAACATCATCAGTAACATCATCAACAACATCATCATCAGCAACATCATCATCAGCAACATCATCATCAGCAACATCATCATCATCATCATCATCATCATCATCATCATCATCATCATCATCATCATCATCATCATCATCATCATCATCATCATCATCATCATCATCATCATCATCATCATCATCATCATCATCATCATCATCATCATCATCATCATCATCATCATCATCATCATCATCATCATTATCATCATCATGCCCGGAGGCGGTGTTGTACCGCTTCCGGGCATACCACACCGCCTCCGGGCATACAACACCGCCTCCGGGCATACTACACCGCTTCCGGGCATACCACACCGCCTCCGGGCATACAACACCGCCTCCGGGCATACTACACCGCCTCCGGGCATACCACACTGCCTCCGGGCATACAACAACGCCTCCGGGCATACTGCACCGCCTCCGGGCATACCACACTGCCTCCGGGCATACAACACCGCCTCCGGGCATACTACACCGCCTCCGGGCATACCAGACCGCCTCAGGGCATACAACACCGCCTCCGGGCATACAACACCGCCTCCGGGCATACCACACCGCCTCCGGGCATACAACACCGCCTCCGGGCATACAACACCGCCTCCGGGCATACCACACCGCCTCCGGGCATACAACACCGCCTCCGGGCATACAACACCGCCTCCGGGCATACCACACCGTCTCACGTCATCATCAGCAACATCATCAGCAACATCATCAGCAACATCACCAGCAACATCATCAGCAACATCATCAGCAACATCATCAGCAACATCATCAGCAACATCATCATCAACATCATCATCAACATCATCATCAACATCATCATCAACATCATCATCAACATCATCAGCAACATCATCAGCAACATCATCAGCAACATCATCAGCAACATCATCAACAACATCATCATCAGCAACATCATCATCAGCAACATCATCATCAGCAACATCATCATCATCATCATCATCATCATCATCATCATCATCATCATCATCATCATCATCATCATCATCATCATCATCATCATCATCATCATCATCATCATCATCATCATCATCATCATCATCATCATCATTATCATCATCATGCCCGGAGGCGGTGTTGTACCGCCTCCGGGCATACCACACCGCCTCCGGGCATACAACACCGCCTCCGGGCATACTACACCGCCTCCGGGCATACCACACCGCCTCCGGGCATACAACACCGCCTCCGGGCATACTACACCGCCTCCGGGCATACCACACCGCCTCCGGGCATACAACACCGCCTCCGGGCATACTGCACCGCCTCCGGGCATACCACACCGCCTCCGGGCATACAACACCGCCTCCGGGCATACTACACCGCCTCCGGGCATACCAGACCGCCTCAGTGCATACAACACCGCCTCCGGGCATACAACACCGCCTCCGGGCATACCACACCGCCTCCGGGCATACAACACCGCCTCCGGGCATACCACACCGTCTCACGTCATCATCAGCAACATCATCAGCAACATCATCAGCAACATCGCCAGCAACATCATCAGCAACATCATCAGCAACATCATCAGCAACATCATCAGCAACATCATCAGCAACATCATCATCAACATCATCATCAACATCATCATCAACATACTCATCAACATCATCATCAACATCAACATCATCATGAACATCATCATCAACATCATCATCAACATCATCATCAACATCATCATCAACATCATCATCAACATCATCATCAACATCATCATCAACATCATCATCAACATCATCATCAACATCATCATCAACATCATCATCTTCATCATCATCATCATCATCATCATCATCATCATCATCATCATCATCATCATCATCATCATCATCATCATCATCATCATCATCATCATCATCATCATCATCATCATCATCATCATCATCATCATCATCATCATCATCATCATCATCATCATCATCATCATCATCATCATCATCATCATCATCATCATCATCATCATCATCATCATCATCATCATCATCATCATCATCATCATCATCATCATCATCATCATCATCATCATCATCATCATTATCATCATCATCATGCCCGGAGGCGGTGTTGTACCGCCTCCGGGCATACCACACCGCCTCCGGGCATACAACACCGCCTCCGGGCATACTACACCGCCTCCGGGCATACCACACCGCCTCCGGGCATACAACACCGCCTCCGGGCAAACTACACCGCCTCCGGGCATACCACACCGCCTCAGGGCATACAACACCGCCTCCGGGCATACAACACCGCCTCCGGGCATACCACACCGCCTCCGGGCATACAACACCGCCTCCGGGCATACAACACCGCCTCCGGGCATACCACACCGCCTCCGGGCATACAACACCGCCTCCGGGCATACAACACCGCCTCCGGGCATACCACACCGTCTCACGTCATCATCAGCAACATCATCAGCAACATCATCAGCAACATCACCAGCAACATCATCAGCAACATCATCAGCAACATCATCAGCAACATCATCAGCAACATCATCAGCAACATCATCATCAACATCATCATCAACATCATCATCAACATCATCATCAACATCATCATCAACATCATCAGCAACATCATCAGCAACATCATCAGCAACATCATCAGCAACATCATCAACAACATCATCATCAGCAACATCATCATCAGTAACATCATCATCATCATCATCATCATCATCATCATCATCATCATCATCATCATCATCATCATCATCATCATCATCATCATCATCATCATCATCATCATCATCATCATCATCATCATCATCATCATCATCATCATCATCATCATCATTATCATCATCATGCCCGGAGGCGGTGTTGTACCGCCTCCGGGCATACCACACCGCCTCCGGGCATACAACACCGCCTCCGGGCATACTACACCGCTTCCGGGCATACCACACCGCCTCCTGGCATACAACACCGCCTCCGGGCATACTACACCGCCTCCGGGCATACCACACCGCCTCCGGGCATACAACAACGCCTCCGGGCATACTGCACCGCCTCCGGGCATACCACACCGCCTCCGGGCATACAACACCGCCTCCGGGCATACTGCACCGCCTCCGGGCATACCACACCGCCTCCGGGCATACAACACCGCCTCCGGGCATACTACACCGCCTCCGGGCATACCAGACCGCCTCAGGGCATACAACACCGCCTCCGGGCATACAACACCGCCTCCGGGCATACCACACCGCCTCCGGGCATACAACACCGCCTCCGGGCATACAACACCGCCTCCGGGCATACCACACCGCCTCCGGGCATACAACACCGCCTCCGGGCATACAACACCGCCTCCGGTCATACCACACCGTCTCACGTCATCATCAGCAACATCATCAGCAACATCATCAGCAACATCACCAGCAACATCATCAGAAACATCATCAGCAACATCATCAGCAACATCATCAGCAACATCATCAGCAACATCATCATCAACATCATCATCAACATCATCATCAACATCATCATCAACATCATCATCAACATCAGCAGCAACATCATCAGCAACATCATCAGCAACATCATCAGCAACATCATCAACAACATCATCATCAGCAACATCATCATCAGCAACATCATCATCAGCAACATCATCATCATCATCATCATCATCATCATCATCATCATCATCATCATCATCATCATCATCATCATCATCATCATCATCATCATCATCATCATCATCATCATTATCATCATCATGCCCGGAGGCGGTGTTGTACCGCCTCCGGGCATACCACACCGCCTCCGGGCATACAACACCGCCTCCGGGCATACTACACCGCCTCCGGGCATACCACACCGCCTCCGGGCAAACAACACCGCCTCCGGGCATACTACACCGCCTCCGGGCATACCACACCGCCTCCGGGCATACAACACCGCCTCCGGGCATACTGCACCGCCTCCGGGCATACCACACCGCCTCCGGGCATACAACACCGCCTCCGGGCATACTAAACCGCCTCCGGGCATACCAGACCGCTTCAGGGCATACAACACCGCCTCCGGGCATACAACACCGCCTCCGGGCATATCACACCGCCTCCGGGCATACAACACCGCTTCCGGGCATACAACACCGCCTCCGGGCATACCACACCGCCTCCGGGCATACAACACCGCCTCCGGGCATACCACACCGTCTCACGTCATCATCAGCAACATCATCAGCAACATCATCAGCAACATCACCAGCAACATCATCAGCAACATCATCAGCAACATCATCAGCAACATCATCAGCAACATCATCAGCAACATCATCATCAATATCATCATCAACATCATCATCAACATACTCATCAACATCATCATCAACATCAACATCATCATGAACATCATCATCAACATCATCATCAACATCATCATCAACATCATCATCAACATCATCATCAACATCATCATCAACATCATCATCAACATCATCATCAACATCATCATCAACATCATCATCAACATCATCATCTTCATCATCATCATCATCATCATCATCATCATCATCATCATCATCATCATCATCATCATCATCATCATCATCATCATCATCATCATCATCATCATCATCATCATCATCATCATCATCATCATCATCATCATCATCATCATCATCATCATCATCATCATCATCATCATCATCATCATCATCATCATCATCATCATCATCATCATCATCATCATCATCATCATCATCATCATCATCATCATCATCATCATCATCATCATCATCATCATCATCATCATCATCATCATCATCATCATCATCATCATCATCATCATCATCATCATTATCATCATCATCATGCCCGGAGGCGGTGTTGTACCGCCTCCGGGCATACCACACCGCCTCCGGGCATACAACACCGCCTCCGGGCATACTACACCGCCTCCGGGCATACCACACCGCCTCCGGGCATACAACACCGCCTCCGGGCAAACTACACCGCCTCCGGGCATACCACACCGCCTCAGGGCATACAACACCGCCTCCGGGCATACAACACCGCCTCCGGGCATACCACACCGCCTCCGGGCATACAACACCGCCTCCGGGCATACAACACCGCCTCCGGGCATACCACACCGCCTCCGGGCATACAACACCGCCTCCGGGCATACAACACCGCCTCCGGGCATACCACACCGTCTCACGTCATCATCAGCAACATCATCAGCAACATCATCAGCAACATCACCAGCAACATCATCAGCAACATCATCAGCAACATCATCAGCAACATCATCAGCAACATCATCAGCAACATCATCATCAACATCATCATCAACATCATCATCAACATCATCATCAACATCATCATCAACATCATCAGCAACATCATCAGCAACATCATCAGCAACATCATCAGCAACATCATCAACAACATCATCATCAGCAACATCATCATCAGTAACATCATCATCAGCAACATCATCATCATCATCATCATCATCATCATCATCATCATCATCATCATCATCATCATCATCATCATCAT
>JAXIVJ010013851.1:0-36057 GCA_036785665.1 Chirona hameri
TGCAATAAATTAACTACATGCAATAAATTAACTAGGTAGGCATTCAAGAGTAGCTTGGAAGGTAATTTACTACCTTCCTGACTGAACAGTTTTACCATAAGTAGATAACCTGATTTAGGAGCATTATTTGTGTAGGAAAAAAAGTGAAAAGCAATTATTCAACCTTGTCTTGTCCATGTCCATGAATCATTCCATGTTCGTGACTCAGTAAAGTAGGTAGGTACAACATTTTCTCACTGGGGCTCAAGATCCAAAAGGTTATTAAAAAGTATCAACAATTTTACCTCTGATCTTCACTTTTAGTTCCACAGCCTGTAGATTGTAGCTTTAGCCTACAACATTGCATTTTGGTAAAACTGTTGGTGGGCTTGCATTATGAGCATGGCATAATTTTGTTTAGGCATATTTTTTAACCCAAATTATTGGAGTCATAAAATCTGGAAAAGGCAAACACATACCTACCTATCCTCTGTCCAGATACATTCTTTCTTTTTTCACCTTTTCTGAGTTGACATCACATATTCAAAGATACCTAGGAATGTATCCATTTTAGTGTTATAATCAGTATGTTCATCACCAGGATTTCCAATCAAGTCCACCACTACTATTTGGGTCATCCATTTTCCTAGAAAAGGCCCTCAAAATACTCTGAATCTTGCAAGATATTTTTAGATAGGTATAGTTGAATATCTAGTGAGATATCAACAGCCTACCTACCTTACTAGCCAACTGTTCCATTTTCCCCCCAAAATGAAATAAAAGAACAAGAACTTGATGCAGTTGTATATAAAAAGGCTGAGTGTACATATGTAGAATGCAGGTATATACCTGTATATGAATGGCATTTGACCATTGCATTGCTTGGTACATTGTCCATCTTATTTACTTCACACAGGGATAAAGCCACCCTTCATTTGACTTGAAAGTGAGAGAATGTGTATCATAAACTTGTGTATCATTTTACACTTATGTACTGTGGTTTGAGGCTAATTTTTTCACTTCACCCCTAACTAAAAAGTGGGAAAGGGTTTCAGAAAAAATTTGGGATATGCAGTTCATTAGCTGTTTATTGGCAGCCGGAAAAATTTAGCAGGACAATATAATAAGCGATACAATATTATGGAAATTAATTTGTTTGTTTTTAGCAGAGGAGCTATAAGACTTCAAACTAAACTTTTGATACCTACTTTGTTGTCAGATATTCTGGAGATACAAGTTAGGTTTTGATTCGTTCATTTCATTCTTCTTCATTCGTTTAGTATTCTTGCTTCTTGGCAATAGGTGCAAATCCATGACATGATCATTGTCCTTCCAGGCCTTCTCCCCGTCCAATTCTTACCATCCCATCCGGCCCGGAGTCTGCGCCAGCCCTGTCCAGCCCGGAGCCTGCGCCAGCCCTGTCCAGCCCGGAGTCTGCGTCAGCCCTGTCCAGCCCGGAGCCTGCGCCAGCCCTGTCCAGCCCGGAGCCTGCGCCAGCCCTGTCCAGCCCGGAGCCTGCGCCAGCCCTGTCCAGCCCGGAGCCTGCGCCAGCCCTGTCCAGCCCGGAGCCTGCGCCAGCCCTGTCCAGCCCGGAGCCTGCGCCAGCCCTGTCCAGCCCGGAGCCTGCGCCAGCCCTGTCCAGCCCGGAGCCTGCGCCAGCCCTGTCCAGCCCGGAGCCTGCGCCAGCCCTGTCCAGCCCGGAGCCTGCGCCAGCCCTATCCAGCCCGGAGCCTGCGCCAGCCCTATCCAGCCCGGAGGCTGCCGGCCCGTCCACGGATGATCCAGTGCCGCCCTTAGCTGGAGACAGTGAGTTTGTGCTTCTCTGCATCATGATTCGATTTATAAGGGTTTGTAATGTCATTCCCAGGTTATGTTAATTCCACTGTCCTTGAGCCTTCCTTGACACTTTCCTTATCCCGTCTTCCAGATCCGAGCGCCCCCGGCCCATCCGTCATCACGCCGCCCGCCGATGAGCCATGGCGCATTACGGAGCTGGACGCTCCCAACCAACCGCCGGCCAAGACCATCCCCAAAGGACGTTACAAAGGCAAAGTCATCAGCTTCATGGACTCCTGGTACCAGGATTACAAGTGGATCCACTACTGTCCGGTTCGGAAGAGTGTCCTGTGCTTCTACTGCGCCAGACGGTACGAGTCGGGAGTGGCGAGTGACCAGGAGCCAGCATTCACCACTGTTGGGATGGGCAACTGGAGGAAGGCTCGGGAGAGGTTCCTTCCGCACAATCGCTCACTTCCGCACCTGAAGGCAATTGAAAAGCCTGGCGACATCGGATGCCGCCCAATCATGGAAGTCGTCGAGTCGGCTGACAACGCAGCTCAGGAGGTAGCCCTGAAGAACCTGCGAAAGATCATCACCTCGGTGCAGTTCCTGGCGCGGCAAGGGTTTCTTATCCTTCCGCGGCCATGAAAGCAAAGAGGGAAACTTTCAAGAGCTGCTACGCCTGCGCGCCGAAGACGGCCCTGAGCTGATCGACTGGCTGAAGAAAAAGGAAAACTTCACCCATCATGACACCCAGAACGAGGTGCTCCGTCTGATGAGTCATGAGGTGGTTCGCGGAGTGGTGGCGGATATGAACTCCGGATGTGTGGCTGAGGGTGAGCCCGGCTACTTTTCGACAATCGTGGACGGTACGCAGGATGTCAGCGGCGCAGAGCACAGAGTCTGTCTGCGTGCGTTTCGTTGACCACGAATTCCAGGTCCATGAGGAGTTCCTGGGCTTCTTCGAGTGTGCTTCGACTACAGGAGCCGCCCTGGCCCAGATGGTGAAGGATGCTCTTTGCCGTCTCAACATTCCGATCGCCAACTTGAGGGGCATGGCGTTTGACGGCGCCGCCAACATGAGTGGGCGCGTGAAAGGTGCGCAGGCCATCTTGCGTCAAGCCCAACCAGCAGCACTTTTCGTCCACTGCGGCTCGCACTGCATAAATCTCGTGGGCAAGGACAGCTGCGAGTCGTCCGAGATGGTCAAGAGTGCGCTGTCCTGTGTGAACGAGCTGGGCAGCATGTTTAGCCAGTCTGGCAAGTTTCGAGGAAAGTACGGCGACATCTGCATGGACGCCGAGATCACCGCCAAAAAGCTGCGCCCACTGTGCCCAACACGGTGGTCTGTTCGCCTCGCTGCCGTCGAGGCCGTTCTGAACGGCTACGACGAGATCCTCGTAACTCTGGGCGAACTGGCAGTGGGGAGCAGCCATCTGTCTGCCCGAGCGGCGGGTCTGTACGCCCAACTCTGCACGGGTACTGCTCTGGTGGCCCTCCACATGGTACGTGCCGTACTGGCACCGCTGGACCGCCTCAGCCGCGCGTCCCAGAGCTCGACGTACACTGTGTCGGCGCTCCTGGAGAGCGTCCAGACGACGGTGGCGCTGCTGCGGGCCCAGCGTGAGTCGGCTGATGCAGCTGTGGAGACCTTCCTCAGCCTGGCGGAGAAGTCGTGCGAGGAAGTCACACTGCCGCGCAAAAGACGCCCACCAGCGCGCTACGACGGGGATGCCCCAGCTCACCACCCATGATCAGTTCAGGAGTACCTCCGCACTGAGTACGTGCTCATCCTGGACACTGTCTGTACGCAGCTGGAGGAGCGGTTTAACCAGAAGGGCATGCAGGGCCTGGCCAGGATGGAGCGGCTACTTCTATCGGCTCCAGACGTGAAGAGTTGCAAGGAGGTGCTCGAGGCAAGCCCATGGGCAGGTGACATTTCACCGACAGATCTGGCTCCTCAGCTGCAGGTGCTCTGCCGAAGCAAAAAGCCCCAGACCCTAGCCGACGCGGTAAAAGCTGTGGCCGGCATGGAGAAGACCGCGCAGCAAATGCTGCCAGACGCAGTGAAGCTGGTCAAGCTGCTGCTGACCCTGCCAGCCAGTTCGGCGACTGCTGAGCGCAGTTTCAGCGCCCTCAGGCGACTGAAGACGTGGCTACGCAGCACTATGACGCAGATCCGCCTGCACACTGTCACAGTCTGTCACGTTCACCGTGAGCGCGTAGCCAACGTCGATCTCGACAAGGTGGCAGCTGCCTTCGTCCAGCTGAACCCGCGTCGACAGAAGGTGTTCGGCCGTGTGAAAGTGTGAGCCTCCGCATAGTGGTGACCCTGGGCGAAGGAGCCGCCGTGCTCACTACCGACCCTCGGCAGACGACAGACAGTTAAATCGTGTGATAAATAAAACATGAAAAAAGGCATTTATTTGCCATTTACAGTGCCATTTATTTGGCACTGGAACGACTGATCTGCGCATCGGACCTGGGGCGGCCGTGTCATAGCATTGTATGGCACGCAAAAGATCCCTCCGGACGGCCGGAGCCAAAATTATCCGTTGAACTGGGCGGACTGGAAAGGTTGGGGTGGAGGGATCGGGTTCTATGTGACAAGTACAAAAGTACTTTACTTAGTCCTCTATCCAATATTCATTTTTACAAACCGTTTATAAACAAATGAAAAAATGGGCCCTTTTGAAAAAATAGTGGACCAAATCCGGGGATTTTTGTTAGGGGTAGGTAGGTTTTAATGGGCCCCCGGCTTGGGCCCGGGCCCCTGCCAAACCGGCACCCCCCACTCAAAAATTATCGGCGACGCCACTGGTGGTGTCAGATTCAGAAAACCAGCGACTGCGTCAAATTACCACATTGAAATGGTAGCGCATCGATTGCTTGCATCTTATTGTTAAACAACGGATTTTTGCACTAAAGGGATGCAGCGTAATTCAGTCACACAGTGAATACCACAGGTCGCACTGATCAGGGGCGTCGCCGATAATTTTTGAGTGTGGCGGAGGGGGGTTGAAATGACGAGAGAAAAAAAATCCCCCATTTTGTATGCGTGTATTTAAGCCTTTGCAGCATGTCTAATGTTGATACATTTTTACGGGTTTGCCTGATAAAACCCAGAAATATAGGTGGTGTGCCGTGAGCTAGAATGCTATGCATTCAATTCAGCGTTACGACGAACCGAAGACGATGACGATTACGATGGCCACCGATGTGACGCCGTAAATCGGTGTGAAAGTTAGATTTTAGGTCGTGGAAAATGAATTTTAATATTGGAACCAGACCGTGAGTGGAGCTAAGCCTCAGGTAATCCCTTGTCCTGGTTGCACATCTCGGTATGATGCAAAGTATTGAAATTAATGTAGTTTTTAATATACATTAGCTTCGGATAGTAAAACACCATGGCCGGTGACAGTCAGCGCTCAATAGTACATATGATAATAATAACTATACATATGTAACTGTAAAGGCGGCCGCACAATGGGCCATTCGGCGCGCGGAGGCCACGATATCGCTGCGACTTTCCGCGCATCTTCAGTGACTTTCCGCGTCTGTGTCAGCCGAAACGATGAAAAACGCAAGCTAAACGCGCCAAGTGCCCGCTGGCGAAATGACGGGAAAAGCTGGTCCGTACGAGCTTTTTCCGCGACTCAACGCCGCGGAACCGCAGACAACACAAATGTATCATGCTAACAGTGGCGAATCTATGCAAGATAGAGGTACAAATTTTGCACAGCATGTTTTTGCCGCTGTGAAATTTATTATGTAAAAGTTTTGTGGTTCTAAACTTACACCTTCGTCGAAAAATGCCATAATTAAGTTACTTTGGGACAGGCTGTAGGGACTGGATGCGACATACTGTAGGTCGGCGGGGCGGAATCTCGCGAGCAGACAGCGCCGAATCCGCCGGAACAAGGACGATATTCAGCGGTGTCGCCGCGATTTTCCGAGGCGGAATTTCGCAGTGATATCGGCCACCGAATGCGCTGTGTGCCTATAGCCTCTGACTATACCTGGAGTACTGTTTTGGAATGTCAAAATATTTTGCTTCGGTAAGAAGCTATTGGTTTTATTGTTGGATACGACAAAATTCACAATTGGAGCCTTTTTAGTTGAATTTTCACTAATATTTTTATTTCCTTATTTTTTGTTTCGATATCGATAAAACGATCGCCACTATAAACAGAGGAAAAAGATATTGCGTAAAACGGCGCACTTAAGACAATCAAACTACGGTCACATCATGCAAGATAGAGAGGCAAGTTTTGCACAGCATGTTCTTGCCACTGTGAACTGTATTATGCGCATGTCTCGTAGCTCTAAACTGTTATCTTCGTCGAAAAATGGCGTCAAAATGGCCATCAAGGGTTGTGAGTAGGAGACAGACGGTACTGTTCAGCTGCTGCTATCAGCGCGTACGAGCTGTTTGTAGAATTGCTATTGGCTGGCGCTAGCGATATGCTAGCAAATTTGGATCCATATTTCGATATTAGCAATGCTTCTAGTGGTGGTAAGCCTTCTGGAGTCTACCCGATAATTGTGTGCTCCCAGCAAGTTCCTGGAGTCTTTGGAATATCTCAGCAACTAGGGTGAATCTAGAGAAATGAAGTGATGGTTCAATTCAGAAAATTATGTTCTATTTGCCAGTGTCAATAACCCCAAATAAGCAATGTGAGTAGGCAGTAGGCACACTCCATTTAACAAACAACTGGTAACAGAGCAAATGGTTTGAAAGCAGCAAGAAGCAGAGCGACTTTTCCGCGCATAAATGATTCCTGTGCATCTGGAGGAGCCTGTGTGGAGATGGCTTTGGGAGATGGTCCTGGCCTGGTCCCCACCAGAGTTCGCCATGGGGTGGGCTGGCCCTATGGGCCATGGGCTGGGCTTAGGCTAGGCCTGGGCCGGGCCTCAACTTTAAGGAAATCACTGGGCTCTGGATGGGTCTGGGCCTGACAATTTTGAAGTAATGCGCGCGTCGCACAAGCTCAGGTCAGAGCTCAAAAATATTTTAACCAGCAGTTCACTTACACAGCAACACACTGTTGCTGTGGCTGTGGATTTGTGTTTTTTTTTTGTTAGCATAGTTGCTTAATTGTTTCACATCTATAGTATACAAGTAAATATGCTAGGATAATGATTGCAAATTTTGTGAAAATAATTATTTGCTTAATCTGAACGGGCCGGACCGGGCCAGGGCCTCAATATCATGAATTTGACCGGGCCTGGTCCGGGCCTGGGCTTGGTGTTCATGGGCATTGGCTGGGCTGGGCTGGGGGTTGGTGGGCCCGTGACGAACACTGGTCCCCACTATTAGCTCTTTGGTCTAGCAAGCTGGGCACCGCTGGAGCAACTTTTAGATAACGATGTCCGCATCTTTGCGGTCGCATCGCCTTTTTAGGAACTCGGCAGAGTAGCTAAATATGTAGCACGCTTGAAAGTTAAAGGGAGATAATCACCTTTTGATTTTGCTAGCAACAACTTATTTGGCTGCCGTTATGGTATTAGAATGTTGTGATCTATGTCTAAGAATTAAATAAAAGTATTTTCCCTAATTCAAAGCTGGAAGTTTGGGAAAATTAATGATCGGTATTTTCCCTCCACCGTTGAAGGCGCTTTTGCATCAATCTGTTCAACGTTGTTGAATGGGCACTTGTAAACAAATCGCCGGCACTAAATAGGTCGCCGTAGTTTAGCTTGGCACCGGCCGGCCGGTGCCAAGCTAAACTGCCGATTTCAATGCACTTGTTTTCAAATGATTGTTCATAACAAATTGGCACATATTCGCAAAAGATAGAGTTCAGAAAACATTTTAAATACCTTCATGATAAATAGCAATGCGCAGGGAGGCTAATTTACTGCATTCGTTATCGAGTACTTGCTGAGTACCGGCCTATAAGCGTGGATCGCTTATCAGTAGGAAACTGCCAAAATCTTTCGGTAGGAATGTTAATATACAAAATGTGATGAATTTAAATCATATTTTGGCCTCGTCTATCGATTTCAGGTGCTAACTCCTCTTTTGTGGGAAAAGGTGATGTTATAGAGCCAGTAATTAGGTACCGCCAAGGAGAGCCTCTGCCAGACATTTAATGGAATTTATTTTCCTATTTTCCAAATTTGTATAAGTAATGGCGAAAATTGGCATGCCGCGAATCGGCGCGAAATTTGTCCAGTTGTTGTATTGCGGATAGCTAGATTATGACTGCTGCAAAGGCAATGTTTACTATTACGATTAGACTAGGGCAAGAGGGGGGGGGGGGCAAAAGATACGTTGCCCCCCCCCGTTGAAGCCCAAGGGGGAGGGCGGGGCATGCCCCCGTGCCCCCCTTCCCCCGCGGCCGCCAGTGCCCTTTGGGGAAAAAACAAAAACGCATATTTCTCAGTTGTAAAGGGATGGTTCAGGATTAAGTTCATGTTTGCTCTAGCCACTAGTTTTGGGTCCTGCCAGACCACCGAGGTGACATTTATGGTCAGTGACCTCTGCAAGGATGCAAGGACCTGACCCTGTTGTGACCGGGCTCTCGTCCTGACCGGGCCCCATATCACGCCTTTGCCAGCACCGGCCCCTGCCTCGATCGGGCCTGACCAAGACCGGGCCCCTACCAGAAACGGGACCGCATCAAGAATCTGCAAGGACCTGACCCTGTTGTGACCGGGGTCTCGTCCTGACCGGGCCCCATATCACGCCTTTGCCAGCACCGGGCCCCTGCCTCGATCGGGCCTGACCAAGACAGGGCCCCTACCAGAAACGGGCCCGCATCAAGAATATGCAAGGACCTGACCCTGTTGTGACCGGGCTCTCGTCCTGCACCGGGCCCCATATCACGCCTTTGCCAGCAACGGGCCCCTGCCTCGATCGTGGCTGACCAAGACCGGGCCCCTACCAGAAACGGGCCCGCATCAAGAATATGCAAGGACCTGACCCTGTTGTGACATGGCCCTCGACCTGACCGGGCCCCACATCACGCCTCTGCCAGCACCGGGGCCCTGCCTTGATCGGGACCCTACCAGTAACGGGCCCGTAGCAATAATTTGCAAGGACCGGGCCCTGTTGTGACGGGGCTCTCGTCCTGACCGGGCCCCGTATCACGCCTTTCCCAGCACCGGGCCTGAACGGGCCGGACCGGGCCTGGGCCTCAATATTATGAATTTGACCGGGCTTGGTCCGGGCCTGGGCTTGGTGTTCATGGGCCTGGGCCGTGCCGGGTTGGGAGTTGGTGGGCCCGTGACGAACACTGGTTTACACCACTAATGATTGACACACATTCGTAAAATTGGAGTCGCCTCATCAGTCATCACTATTTAGAATCACTTGTTTGCGGACTGTTATTTTCTTTTTAATATTGCAAACTCAACAGCACCATTCCGTCAGTACACTTTAAATTTAAAATGCGTACTTAGTTAATTATATGTTCAACAACCATAGCCTCTTTCATAATAACACATGAATAAAACAGCAAGAATGGATATGGCTCGACTTTGGGGACGTAGGAGATTTGTGACCAATACCTTATAACACAGATATACTTTTCAAGGCCAAGTCTCGGCGAATTCCGACGCTTCGGCTTTGGGCGGGCGCCAATTTCACAGCCAAACTGGATGAGAGCGGCCATCATGAATCTAGTACTGATCACAGCTGAGACCAACGTTTTGGAATAAGAAAAAATATATATAAAACAAATTGCCGATACCCTGCTGTAGGTGCTCCAGGAGCAAGTTTGAGCTTGAGCATACACGATTGTTGATCCCCACCATTTATTTAAGTTACTTTTTAGAAATCCTCCGGAGGTGACAATATCCCTTTAAGGTGACCGCATACTAGGACATTCGCCAGTGACATCGCCGTGATATTCCGTTACGAGAAATTTTGGCGATGTCGTCGCGATATTGCCCCGCCACCCTCTATCCCTATTTCAGACGTTTTATGTTGTTTTTTTTCACGAAGATATAAGTGGATAACCATGGAACTTCCACATAAGAAGTTTCACAGCGGCAAGAACATGCTGTGCACAACTCGTTCGCCTATCTTGCATATATAACCACCAGTGGCGGATCCAGGGGGGGGGGCCGTAGGGGCTGAAGCCCCCTGCCTTAGAAAACGGCGCCATTTTTTAATAGGATTTGCCGGCGCCGAAGGCGCCGTAGCGTTTTCGGGAGGCCGCCAGGGCGCCCTTGCGTCTACCAACAGCATCGTAGCACTCTTGGAAGGCACCCTGGCACCCTCAGAAGACATCTTGCCGCCCTCACAACGCATTATGCCGCCCTCGGAAGGCACCATGCCGCCCCCGTCACCGATGAATTATGCCGCCCTCAGGCCTGAAGCCCCCTGCCTTAGAAAATCCTGGATCCGCCCCTGATAACCACTGACGTCAGATTTGCGTCATACGCAGATTCCGACGTAAACTAGCCGTAACCATTAGTTCATGTGGGCAATATTTCAACCGTTCCCCTGACCCGTAAATCCGCCTATCACGTACGCCTCCGTAGCGCAGTAGGCAGCGCGTCAGTCTCATAATCTGAAGGCCGTGAGTTCGATCCTCACCGGGGGCAATTCTTTGATGATATATTCGCCTCCACTGGCGGATCCAGCCGTCGTTTTTTTAGGGGGGGGGGGGCAACTTTTAGTGGCCAAAAGGTAACCCCATTTTATTCTCCCCGGATTTGGGCCGGTCACCTTATTTTGGTATTCGAGCAAAATAAATTCACCTTCCAAATTCACAACAAACAAAAAGTTTTATTTTTATTTTTTGGGTTTAAAATCCAAATTTTGGAAATCCGAGATCGCTGTCTTGACAAAAATGTCGTTTCCTTTTTTTCACGTTTTTAATTTGCAATTTGCTTGAAAACTATTTTCTACGATTTTCCAAACATTTGTCGTTTTTCCACCAAAAATTGCATGACATGACGTCATTAAAACGTCACTCTTCCAAAATACTACATTAATTTAATTCACCCCTGAGGTTTTTCTTGCATAGATTTTTACACGTACGGCGCATCTTGCTGAAATTTTCGGTAGATGAGTTTACAGCAATTATACGTATGCTGTAAACATCTAATTGAAATTGGTTAAGTAGTTTGGGAGATATTCATGTTTTGATGACGTCATGTTGGTAGGAAATAAATGAAAACTGTTAGAAAACCAAATTTTATAGAAAATTGCAAACGCAATTCACTAAAGATACAAAATGGCCTTCTCTTTAAAATGGAATCTCGGATTGTTAAAATTTTGGCTTTTTGACCCCTAAAATAAAAAAAGAAAAAAAAGAAAGAAAAATCCCCACAAAATCAAAATTTTCAAAGATGTTAGAAAAACCGGACTATATGTGAGAGAACTGAGTATGGACAATACCCATACCAAATTGCAAAGCAATATCTCCATTTTTGACTGAGTGATGGTTCCCTAAGTGTAAGAAACTGATGACGTAATTTTTGTACAACATTTTTTGGGACTTTTTTTGACAATGTACGAACATATAATCACCTTTTCTGTATTTCTGAGCCAACACTGGTCTAGGAACATGCCTTTTTATTTTAATTTATTAATTTCTAATTTTGAGGTTTTCGGAAGAGCAAAATCGCTGTTCTGGACGTGGTAAATCCGAGGTCATTCACTTGACCTGGAAGGTCACCCGTTGACCTGAAACCTAAAAATCGCATATTGTTAGATTCCTCTCATGACAGGCAACATGCTGGTTCTTACTGCATTGCTCTAAGTTGCTTGGTTTGGAAGTTAACAGGGGGCCTGTCAGCCCCCCCCCCCTAGGGCGAAGGTGAAAAAGCTCCCGTAGGGCGAGGGTTAATGTTTTTTTTTCTTCTAAATAGCATTGCTTTGAAAATTGGGATTTCAGCAGCAAGAGATTAGAGAAGACTGAATTTATTTCCAAAAATCTGTTAATTGTCTGGTACAATAAACCCAAATTCACCATGCATGGACATAATTTGAAGTATTTAAATTTACTCCAAAAGACTACAATCAACATATAAATTCAACCATTTCTGCACACTATCCATTTTTACACTCCATAATATCAGGAAGGAATAGCAGAGAGCATACAGCCAACAAATATAATTTTCAAGTTAATTGAAGCCTTCCACTCCACCAAACATTACCCAAGACAAGAAAGGGACAGAAAACCACCGAACCTTACCATACAGTATACCAATACACACGCGGCCATACGCAGGCGCCCATACGGATATATGCAGGTGCCCATACGGCCGAGGCGCCCAGTAAAAAGCATTTCACGAAACATGTACGCAGGATTTGTCACAGTTAGAAAACACACTTGTGAATGTGATTTTCTCAATAGCATAGGCATTGCCTTGAAAAATGTGATTTTAACAATGAAAAGAAAATGCAAAATTACAATAAAAATGTTGGCATTCACCATTGTGTTTATATAAAATATTGTCTTATATTTGTGAAATGTATAGCTCTTGGTTATTTTAGGTTGTGACAAAATCAGCGCAATGAAACTTTCGCTGACAAGTTGTGATGAAAAGGATTTCCTGCCTTCGGTGGCCGTTCGGGAGAGGCCGCCTGAGGGCCTGGGAAAAAGTCCTGCCATATTTTGGTCACGCGTTTTAAATGAAGGTTACCTTCATATTCTTCTTGTTGTCAAGTAGTGGGTTGGGGATCCCAGGAGAGTTTATTTACAGTTTACTATAGCACGTTCACCATGCAAAAGACACGTGACCATGAAGGAACAAATCCAAGATGGAGGCCAATTCCGCCCCAGGCGACCTCTCCCGAACAGCCACCTTTCCTTCTACCTTCTGAAACTCCTTGACACCCTTGACCTTGTGCTCTTTTTTGACATTCTCACGTTTATGGAAAGGTGTGGTGGTGTCTGGTGATAACCAAAGTTTGGTTAGGCCATTTATGTTTGACTCCACTAAGTTTTGCCAGATTTGAAGTAATTTACTTAATGTAAATGTAAAACTGCTGTAGTTTTATGATATAATTTCTGATGAAAATGGTGTAAGGTCAGGCACGTAGCCAGGATTTTTGATTTTATCGGGGGAGAGGGGGGGCTGGGAGGTGGGGACACGTCTGTGGTAGAATCAAATTTCGCTCATCAACCATATGTTGTTGACCGGGGGGGGGGGGGGTTAGGGTCGGCCGTCAGAGAATCTCATTTTATCTAGTGTATAAATTTGTTTTCTCAGGCGGAGAGGGGGGGGGGGAGGGGGCATCGTCCCTTTGGCTATGTCCCTGTGTAAGGTGCTGGTACCATATTGTGATTATGTTATACATGCATTAAATTATAAATCATCCCCTAATTTATTTGTATAAATGTTAAACATATAGCAGCTCAACAATAGCAGCTCTTCCTCATATTGAATGAGTTTCATATTTTACAGGGGACAAAATTAATGGAACAGCCAGAACGGCCACTTCCACTACCAAAGTGGACACTCTCCCCATCAACTTAACAAACACGCCAGAATGGCCCAAGCCACCTCCAAAAATGCCAATTCACCACTAAAAAAGACGAATCCACCACCAACGATGCCAGATGGAATATGGAATACAGAAACCCGACTAAACAGCATGAACATTGAACAGCATCAGGGTGCCGGCGGAGGACTTTGAACAATCACAAAATTAATAACTTTTTTAAGCAGCTTGCTGGTCGAAGACATGCCAGAATATACGTAATTGAAGCATCTCATACTCCCTGTTCGCCGTTATCAGCGATCATTGGCATCGAGCTAGGATTTTAGGTTACGGGGAAGATGGATAAATCCAAGATAAATCGGTATGCCGATCGACCTGGCTTCATAGGCGTCGCCAGTATTTTTAGGCTGGGGTGGGCAAAATGCAAATGAAAACTAAAGCCGGACCACGCCGGATCGAATGGTGAAGACCCCGCCCAAATCGGTCCGGCCATTCATAGGTATCGGCCATCCATTCATCGGCGTCATAGGTTCGGAGCATGACGCCGTCGGCAAATTGGTACGGGGAAATTCGGGTCCAATTTGGTCCACTTAGACTGCACCAAAGTGGATACAACTCAAAACGGCACCCATTCCGACCAGTCGGAATCGATTGGTGAAGAAATAAAGTAGATCAGTTCCATAGTTGCGAAGCATGGTACATCGTCGGCTAATCTGGTCGGTTTTTTGGACCCTCTAATTTCAATGGCGGCGGGACTCGTACTTGTCAGTTGTCACGACGTTATCTGGCATGACAGTTTGGTTTAGAATATGATCTTGTTTAGCTGACGAGGTCAAATATACTAATTTCTGGTTTTATTTATACCTTCCCTACTATATTTTGGTATTCGGTCTAAGTGATTTGGTGGTAAATTAGCCAATTAGACTGTGAGTGTCCTTTTTGGCCATTTTTCTTCCATCTGGATACTGAAGTGGACGTTTCGGCTGCATGATGTGCTATATTGGTGGTGGAAGTGTCCAATTTGGTGGTGGCATTGTCAAAATTGGTGGCATTAATCTATTTGGCTATGCAGTGTCCATTTTGGAGGCGTTTTGTCCATTTTGGTGGCGAGTGGTATTTTTGGTGCTGTTCTGTCCGTTTTGGTGATCGATTAATAGGGAGCCATTTTACAGATGTCAGAAGTAGGTAGTTGATGTTACTTGTGCAAGTATATTGACCAGCTCCAGTTTCTTTTAAAGTTGGTGGGCAAAACTCAATGTTGGTGGGGCAAAAACCAATGTTGGTGGGGCGCCCGCCCCACCAAGTGTATAGGAAACTCCGCCCCGGGAGCCATGGCTCGATTTCTTTAAAAAGAATGTCCTCAGGACCCGGCGCGGGAGATGTTTAGCGTCAAAACAGCGCCTGGGAAATGCAACAGCAAAGCACGGGTGGAGTTTCCTATTCACATGGTGTAGCTACTGCCCCACCAACTTTTGTCCGATTTGAAGGTTTCCTTGATTTAATATGGCAATTTGTTCACCTCAATAATGGAAAACATCCGGCCAACATGGCATTTTGGTCCACCAACCTTTTCTGGAAAGCTCCACCCATGCGGCGAAGCCAAATAATATACAGGTATTTTACACACTGCCCAAACATAACAAATTTCCAGTCCTGAGGCCATTCTTTTTTATAAGAATGGCCTTAGATATTTGTTTCCATCGAAACTTTTATTTATGGCACGAGGCAAAGTCATTATACATTATTACTGATCGTTTTCTCATGTGAGGCTTGGTCGTTGGGGGAGGGGCAAACAGGCCACTTTGGGCTTTGGGGGGGGCGCCCTAAATGCTCCCCCCCCCCCCCCCTTGGATCCGCCAGTGTTCGCCTCTGTTGAGTTTAAACATGCGTCGTGCCGATGCTGTTCAGATACTTCGTCGTGCAAAAGCATGGCCTGCTCAGCTTTTTGAAACCCGGAGAAATATTAACATTTGAGCAGCGTCACCTATCGGGATTGCGACGCGGAGCGAACAACAAGGCGCTAGTTATACTATGTGAGCAGCGTCCGTCTGTCTGTATTTCAGCGCTGGAAACACAGCCAACAATCCGTGTCTGTCCGCGGTTGAATTCATGTGCCTTTATGCGTAGGCATCCTCCATCACAGAGAAATATTAATATTTGAGCAGCGTCTGTATTTCCGCGCTGGAAAAACACAGCCAGCAATCTATGTCTGTCCACGGCTGAATTCACGTGCCTTTATGCATAGGGAACCTCCATCCCGGAGAAATTCGTTAAATTAGTAGTATAGCTATTTTCTTGATAGTGGGGGTTTCGGTCGTCATGATTGTACTCAGAAAGAAGTATTGTTCAACGATGCCGTCCGTCAGTGACCTTAGACTGGGTGCAGAAGGTAGTAGTAGGTGAGGTTTAGTGAGCGCTGATAAGGAAGGCCGCTGATATGGCAATACAATTGGACTGTTGGGTACGTTATTATGACAATGCTGCCTTGCCTACCTAGTCTCAAGAGCACAGCACCGCCCCTGCTAATATACCCGCTGACGTCAGATTTGCGTCATAAGCAGATTCCGACGTAAACTAGCCGTAACCATTAGTTCATGTGGGCAATATTTCAACCATTCCCCTGACCCGTAAATCAGCGTCACACGCCCGCCTCCGTAGCGCAGTAGGCAGCGCGTTAGTCTCATAATCTGAGGGCCGTGAGTTCGATCCTCACCGGGGGCACTGCTTTGATCATGATGACGATGATATATTCGCCTCTGTTGACTCTAAGCATTCATCGTGTCGATTTTGTTTATATATTTCGTCGTGCAAAGGCTGAGCCTGCTCAGCTCTTTTTCCACTGCGAAACGCTGACGTAACGCGCAAGGGCGCCTCCACACCTTCCGAGAGTGTGTGTGGGGCGGAGGGGGGGGGGGGGGCGGAGGTATTCTGAAGTCGATTCTTTTCATGCCACGCCCATAGGTGTAACGTTAAAATCCGAAAATGTTGGGGGACATGACCCCCCCGTCCCCCCCCCCCCCCCCCCTGTGGCGGAAACCCCGATAACACGACTCCGCTAGCCGAATGAAATGGGTTCGGAGACGCGATTTGGGTAGTTCCGCCGTCGCATTAGTGAAAATCACGGCGACATCGTGGTCGAAAGGCTTAGTGTGCGGCCGCCTTTATGCCATTCAGTGAATCTATCAACACCACTTCCCACATCGCAACAAACACGCCCGACATCCCTCCGTACATGCCGATTTGGGTAGTTCCGCCGTCGCATTAGTGAAAATCACGGCGACATCGTGGTCGAAAGGCTTAGTGTGCGGCCGCCTTTATGCCATTCAGTGAATCTATCAACACCACTTCCCACATCGCAACAAACACGCCCGACATCCCTCCGTACATGCCATCCCTGCGTATGAATATCAGCGCCTCCCGTTTACGGCGGCAGTGTTCCAGCCTGCAGCTGTGGGTTCCCGTGACCCCCCCCCCCCCCCCCCCCGCCACGGCGCGTGGACGAAGAGGGGGGGGGGGCGTTTTTTCCGCGTCTCGCCCGATCGGCCACACTGAAGAGAGGCTGATTATGAATACGGCGGTGATGTTAGAGAGAGTGTGTCGGATGTCACGGCCACAGGTGCAGGCGTGGGCAGAGGTCCCGCCGCAGACGTGTAGACGTGGGCAGAGGCACCGCCGCAGACAGACAGACAGACAGACAGACAGACAGACAGACAGACAGACAGACAGACAGACAGACAGACAGACAGACAGACAGACAGACAGACAGACAGACAGACAGACAGACATACAGACAGACAGACAGACAGACAGACAGACAGACAGACAGCCAGACAGCCAGACAGCCAGATAGCCAGACAGACAGACAGACAGACAGACAGACAGACAGACAGACAGACAGACAGACAGACAGACAGACAGACAGACAGACAGACCAGACAGACAGAGCGAGAGCGAGAGCGAGAGCGAGAGCGAGAGCGAGAGCGAGAGCGAGAGCGAGAGCGAGAGCGTGAGCGAGAGCGAGAGCGAGAGCGAGATCGAGAGCGAGAGCGAGAGCGAGAGCGAGAGCGAGAGCGAGAGCGAGAGCGAGAGCGAGAGCGAGAGCGAGAGCGAGAGCGAGAGAGAGAGAGAGAGAGAGAGAGAGAGAGAGAGAGAGAGAGAGAGAGAGAGAGAGAGAGAGAGAGAGAGAGAGAGAGAGAGAGAGAGCGACGACGACAGAGGCAGAGGCAGAGGCAGAGGCAGAGGCAGGCAGGCAGACAGAGCGACAGCGACAGCGACAGCGACAGCGACAGCGACAGCGACAGCGACAGCGACAGCGACAGCGACAGCGACAGCGACAGCGACAGAGACAGCGACAGCGACAGCGACAGCGACAGCGACAGAGACAGAGACAGCGACAGCGACAGAGACAGAGACAGCGACAGTGACAGCGACAGAGACAGCGACAGCGACAGCGACAGCGACAGCGACAGCGACAGCGACAGCGACAGCGACAGCGACAGCGACAGCGACAGTCCAGGCTCTAGTCATTTCACTCATCCGTTACTGTATCAGTGTCTACGGAACATGCAACGCTACCCAAACCGCACGTCTCCAGAAGGTGCTTAACTTTGCAGCACGTGTAATTTCGGGGCGCCGAAAATTTGACCATGTCAGCGATGTATTACGAGACCTTGAGTGGCTTACTGCCGACAACCTGTACAAATTCCACGCACTGACCCTTCTAAAACGCGTCCTGGTCACTTCGCACCAGGACGAGTCGCTATATTACAATCTTATATATAGACGTCATGTGCACCAGCGCGATACACGACAAGGTGACATGATTCACGTTCCAGCTATCAGATCGGCATCTGGAAGGAGGCGATTCCTTTACTCAACCGTGACAGCTTTTAACATGTTACCACCGCCCTTACGGTATTCGAACCTACCGCAGTTCAAGAAGCAGCTGCGTAAGCATGTACTGCAGCGGCAAATGGCTGACCGATAGCGGCGCCTGCTTCTTGACGACACTTACGTGAGAGTGTGTATGTGTGTGGACGTGTGGATGTGTGTCGGAGTGTATGTGACCGTTTGACCTACATTTCTTTACCTTGTTGACACTGGTTCTGTAATGGTTCAAGTTCCTCATTTGGCTGCTAGCTCACACTTCCTCCGGACAAACGAATGATCTTTCTTATGGTAGCCTTCTGCTCCATTTCAAAATTCCATCTTTAGCACAACGCAGAGTGCAGCATGACATGCTCTTCCTGAGGAACATTCTGCGGGGGAGAGTGGATTCTCAGGTTCTGCTCAACTCTTTTCCGCTGCACGTGCCGCCTCGATCGACCCGCACCCTCACCCTGTTCGCCGTGCCTCGAGCTCGAGTCAGAACTATCGAATCAGGGATGTTCTGCAGGATCCCTAAAGCCATGAATGTTTTCTTGGCCAGTCATTGAACGTAGATATCTTTCATGACAGTTTTGGCGTTTTTAGAGCTCTCGTGATCAGGTACGTTTTAACCGTATAGTCATCATCACTTCGTTCATCATGTCATTCATCTTCTACTTTTATAACGACTTTAGGCTGTGATATATGTGTTGTGTTTCATGTCTTTTATCTTTTTGACTTCGCCTGTCAGTGGAGTATGACTCTGTTGGCGATGAAAGCAAATAAACAAATAAACAAATAGCCACACCTGAGTGGAATGAGCCTATGACGTTCAATAAATAAACAATAAATAAATAGATGACGTCACGGACCCAAGGGCGGTTCCAAAGGGGCAATACACCCTCCAAAAAAAAAAACTGGAATCGACCGAAAGCCGACACATTTGTGAAAGCAAAATATATACAACATTTACTGAGGGACGATTGTTATTAAATTATAGTTATTATTTGTTATTAAATTATCTATTGATGCGTAAGGAAGCAAAATCTGGCGAGTTTGTATAATTATGGGATATTTTGTTAGATATTGCACACACACCCCCCCCCCCCCCCCCCCCACCAGCCTTTTTTGTCGTTGCGCACCAATGACGTGACGACCCGATGACGTCACGAGCTCGCGAAGGAGAGACGCTGAGCAGACGCGGCAGCGGGTGTGATTGGCGGACAGCAGACGCAGTCAGCTGAGTGATTGAGGATCGCGGTCAGCTGATTGCCGCTGCCAGATCGCATAGGGCAGATGGCGGGAAGAAGGGAGCGCGAAGGCGATGGGGTTTTAAAGCTCGGTTCAGATCGTCCGCTCCCCAGTCGTATCAACGCTTTCCCCGGGGTATCAAGTAAAATGGCCTGTTTGGATAGAAGCTGAGAGCTGCTGTAGTGGATATTTTTTTGTTAAATTAAAATGTCAACGTGTAAATGCGTATAATCATAAGACATAACAGAGACAAAAAGTTATTCAAGCGGACATAGTATGCATTTTGGTTAGCAATGCCGATCTACTTACACGCCAATGGTTCAGGCAGCAGCTAAATTGCCTCGAAAGACATGCATTTTTTTAGTACTATTCGTACATGCATAGCGCTAACTTAATGCAAAAGTATTAACACAATCTAGCCAAGCAGTCTAAAGACTCGACACAGCATTTGCAGTACTGTGTTCGAATTGTAGAAACTAAAAACGCATCCATACAAATGCACCCATAACTATTCCTCCTCTGCTCTCTCCTCTCTCGTCCTCCTCTCCTCTCTCGTCCTCCTCTCCTCTCTCGTCCTCTCTCTCCTCTCTCGCCCTCCTCTCCTCTCTCGTCCTCCTCTCCTCTCTCGTCCTCCTCTCCTCTCTCGTCCTCCTCTCCTCTCTCGTCCTCCTCTCCTCTCTCTCGTCCTCCTCTCCTCTCTCGTCCTCCTCTCCTCTCTCGTCCTCTCTCTCCTCTCTCGCCCTCTTCTCCTCTCTCGTCCTCCTCTCCTCTCTCGTAACTCCTCTCCTCTCTCGTCCTCCTCTCCTCTCTCGTCCTCTCTCTCCTCTCTCGTCCTCTCTCTCCTCTCTCGTCCTCCTCTCCTCTCTCGTCCTCTCTCTCCTCTCTCGTCCTCTCTCTCCTCTCTCGTCCTCCTCTCCTCTCTCGTCCTCCTCTCCTCTCTCGTCCTCCTCTCCTCTCTCGCCCTCCTCTCCTATCTCGTCCTCCTCTCCTCTCTCGTAACTCCTCTCCTCTCTCGTCCTCCTCTCCTCTCTCGCCCTCCTCTCCTCTCTCGTCCTCCTCTCCTCTCTCGTAACTCCTCTCCTCTCTCGTCCTCCTCTCCTCTCTCGTCCTCTCTCTCCTCTCTCGTCCTCCTCTCCTCTCTCGTCCTCCTCTCCTCTATCGTCCTCTCTCTCCTCTCTCGTCCTCCTCTCCTCTCTCGTCCTCCTCTCCTCTCTCGTCCTCCTCTCCTCTCTCGCCCTCCTCTCCTCTCTCGTCCTCCTCTCCTCTCTCGTCCTCCTCTCCTCTCTCGTCCTCCTCTCCTCTCTCGTCCTCCTCTCCTCTATCTCGTCCTCCTCTCCTCTCTCGTCCTCCTCTCCTCTTTCGCCCTCCTCTCCTCTCTCGTCCTCCTCTCCTCTCTCGTAACTCCTCTCCTCTCTCGTCCTCCTCTCCTCTCTCGTCCTCTCTCTCCTCTCTCGTCCTCTCTCTCCTCTCTCGTCCTCCTCTCCTCTCTCGTTCTCCTCTCCTCTCTCGTCCTCTCTCTCCTCTCTCGTCCTCCTCTCCTCTCTCGTAACTCCTCTCCTCTCTCGTAACTCCTCTCTCGTCCTCCTCTCCTCTCTCGTCCTCCTCTCCTCTCTCGTAACTCCTCTCCTCTCTCGTAACTCCTCCGTGTCGCACCGTTTCAGCAGCGTCATAAATACTAACAAACCCGTGGTGGTCCGCACCATAATACCAACACCACCATCACCGGCGAGATTCTAAGGGCTGTTTTCCACTGGATTTTCTCCTCCTCCTCCGTCGCCCGTCAAACGAATCAGACAAGATATCACTCACACACCTCAGTTCCCCCCCCCCCCCTGTCCCGCCGAGAGGGGGGGGGGGGGGCGGCGGTTAGTTTGGTGGCACGTGCCAGGCGCACGTCCCGTCCCCGCCTGATTACCTCCAATTAAAGGGCGCGCCAGATCGGCTAAAATGGCGCGAAATTGCCTTGTTCCCGCGCGGTGAGCACAAAGCGCGCGCGGGGCGGGAGAGGTGATGGTGTTGAGGGAGCGGGCGGGTCGGAATTGGATCCCGGGATGGGATGAAGCGGCTATATGCAGCGGCTATAAGCGGCTATATGCATGCTCCGGCGATGTGAGAGGTGGCTATATGTGAGAGGTGGCTATATGCAAGGGCGAGAGAGGGTTGGTGACCAGATGAGACGCTAGGGTGGCAGGGTTTGAGCAGAGAGGTACCCATATAATTTGGGGCCGGTCGATTTACATAATACTCGAACCATACTAACAACCATAATAACATAATAATCGAACCCTAGATCCTCCAGTGACTGCACGTGCAAGTGTATCACATCCTTAGTTTGCGTCTCAAGATTCTTCGATGGCGGCAACACGTGCTCAACGCTCATATTGTTCGCTGGAAACTCTGAGTATTTCTACTTCGATATCCAGCACTAAAAAAACACGTATCGGGTTCTTGTAGCATAACAATTTGCGAGTAAAGTAATGGTAATGGTAATGGTAAAGTAATGGTAGACTAGCATACATTGGGGCATGGAGACGAGCTTCTAGTGAAAGGAGGTACACTTCTAACATTCTAACATTCTAACATCACACTGGATAACGTCACATCGGTGACGTCATACCACATACATGGTATACACATATATGTGGTA
Source organism: Chirona hameri (assembly GCA_036785665.1). Classification (NCBI taxonomy): domain Eukaryota; kingdom Metazoa; phylum Arthropoda; class Thecostraca; order Balanomorpha; family Balanidae; genus Chirona; species Chirona hameri. The sequence continues at coordinate 21,930 of JAXIVJ010013851.1, forward strand.
TGACGTCACCGCTGATGGTATGACGTCACATCTGATGTTATGACATCACATATGATGGCATGACATCACATATGATGGCGTGACGTCACAGCTGATGTTATGACGTCACGTCTGATGTTATGACGTCACGTCTGATATTATGACGTCACATCTGATTGTATGATGTCACAGCTGATGATATGACGTCACATCTGATGTTATAACGTCACACAATGTTATGACATCACACCTGATGGTATGACGTCACAGCTGATGGTATGACGCCACAGCTGATGGTATGACGTCACATCTGATGGTATGACGTCACATATGATGGTATAACGTCACATCTGATGTTATAACGTCACATATGATGGTATGACGTCACAGCTGATGGTATGACGTCACATCTGATGGTATGACGTCACAGCTGATGGTATGACGTCACATCTGATGGTATGACACACGCACCCAGTGGCTCTCAGTCTGACCAGCCGCGGCCGGCCGGGAAGACCGAGTCTGCTGTCTTGCCGGCCGGGGGGACGGGACTGCTGTCTGGACCGCTCCTGTCAGGCTCTTCACTGACAAAACTCGGTAGGTATACGGTATACGGCATACGGCGTGCGATTTATGGCATGCGATTACATACGCTACGCTTACGGCATGCATACGATATACCATATGCTTCTAACATGTCATGCTACGTACGCTATCGTATAGAAAGAAGCAAAGGAAGGAAGGAAGCAAACACAGAAGAAAAGGAGGAAGCAAAGGAAGATCTGAGGATGGCTAAAACTATTACTGTATTTATCCACTGATCTGTTTATTTCGTCACTTGATTCTCAAAAGAATATGGGTCTTAAACATGACAAAAGACATGTCAGGTGGGCATCAATGACCGCATCCCTTTGAACCCCTTTCGTCGCCGGTCTTCGGTCTCCCGTCCTCACGTCCTCACGTCCCCACGTCCTCACGTCCTCACGTCCTCACGTCCTCACGTCCTCACGTCCTCACGTCCTCACGTCCTCACGTCCTCACGTCCTCACGTCTTCACGTCTCACGTCCTCACGTTAACCCAGGACTGGTGGCCACCAGCCGCCGGCATGTGTTATCATGGCATGGCATGTGTTATCATGGCATGGCATGTGTTATAATGGCATGGCATGTGTTATCATGGCATGGCATGTGTTATCATGGCATGGCATGTGTTATAATGGCATGGCATGTGTTATCATGGCATGGCATGTGTTATCATGGCATGGCATGTGTTATTAGCCGCCGGCATGCGGCGGCCACAGCACACAGCGGGAGTGCCGGCCGCCTTTGTGACTTGAGCCCCCCCCCCCCCCCCCGCCCCCCGGCAGGCCTAAGCGGTCTTACCAGGACCAGGTCAACCCAGCAGCAGCAGCAGCAGCAGCAGCAGCAGCAGCAGCAGCAGCAGCAGCAGCAGCAGCAGCAGCAGCAGCAGCAGCAGCAGCAGCAGCAGCAGCAGCAGCAGCAGCAGCAGCAGCAGCAGCAGCAGCAGCAGCAGCAGTGAATATTAACCGGCCAGGCAGAGCCACACTCGGCAGGATAGTTGTCAGACCAACGCCTAGGAAAATAAGCTTTGCAGTTTCATAGCGCTGAGCGGAGACGCAACATATATGGACCTCCCTCCGTGGCATAAATGTCCCTTGTTTTGGAATAAAGGAGGCATGCCGGTCCCAGCTTTCCTCATGTATTCGAAGTTGCGAAGTTTAGTCAAAGTTCCAAGATTCGTAGCCGACCACATTCACCTAGCGCAATACGCAGCATCTACTTCTCAGCCATATTTTAATTCCACAGCTCTTCATCCCTGGCAAGTCCTCCCAATAATATTTGTCCTGCTAAAGTAAAAAGCTGCCGGCTGCCAGCTAACAAAGCCAAAACCAGCAGTTAGGTATGTGTGTGTGTGTGTGTGTGTGTGTGTGTGTGTGTGTGTGTGTGTGTGTGTGTGTGTGTGTGTGTGTGTGTGTGTGTGTGTGTGTGTGTGTGTGTGTGTGTGTGTGTGTGTGTGTGTGTGTGTGTGTGTGTGTGTGTGTGTGTGGAGGGGGGGGGGAGGCACTTGTTATTATTTGTGCCGCCGCCGCCATGGTGGTCGGACACTATACCGTATGTATCGTCATTTTCTGCTTCGTGGGGCAATTCCACACCATTTTATCGCCCCTTCTACCGCCGATTTATTCCCATTCCACAATATATCCTCCCCGGTGCGTCTCTGTGCGCGACAGAAGTGTTCTGTATTCCGAACAGAGACATCAGTTTCATAGGCGTGGCGCAGATACCGCCTGGACGGGGACAGGCCGATCGCCACATTAATGAAATAGGCGGCGCAAGACACGAAACAGAGACGAACAAAGCCGCGACGCTATCCTCCCCATGTACGGCTCGATTAAAGCTCGTGACTGCTCGTGACATGACCACTGGAGACGCCCCTGCCCCCTCCACGGCCGTGCGTGCCATCGCCTCTGTCCTCGAGCCGCTATTTACATTCCAAATTCAACGCTGAATCCCGGTAAGCCCCCGCCATTTTCCACAGCGACGTCGCCGCTTCTTCTGCGTCCAACAATCGATCCCGCGGCAGCCAATCAGCGCGCCGAGACGCGTGACGTCACCACCCAGCCGGCGGCCGGCGTCCGACGGGCGACCAATCAGCGCCGAGCTCCGCCGAGCTCCGCCGCGGCGCGTCTGGCGTCGAGCTAAGCGGCCGAAACGAGCCCAGAGATTCAGAGGGTTAGAAGGCTTAGGCGAGGATAGTGGTGCATTTTGTTGTGTTTGATATATTACACCAGCTTACGCGCTGGATCGGAGGACTTAGGTTGGGATCGGAGCGTCCGGGCTCCAGGTGAAACGCGACCGTCCAGTAATTCCAAGTCGAATTGCATCGGATTGCTTCCAAGAGCCTCGGCTTTCGCGGCAGTCAGCGCAAGCCGCCGTGAAGCTACGTGAAGCTACGCGAAGCCCCGTGAAGCCCCGTGAAGCCCCGTGAATCTACGTGAAGTCCAGCGAAGCCGACCCAAGCCGACCTGAGCCGACCCAAGCCGACCTGAGCCGACCCAAGCCGACAGGAACGCACAGAGGTCAGCGTCAGGTCGCGGCTATGGAGGGCCTGACGGCGATGAACGAGATGTGCCTGCAGGAGCTGGTGCACGTGCAGGACAACATGACGACAATGCCGCCGACCCACCAGCCTCTCCAGCCTTCGGTGAAGGCGGGGATCGACAGCACGACGGAGATCACGGCGCTGGGAGGAGCGGAGCACACCCATCAGCAGGTTCAGCAGGCTCAGCAGCAGGTGCAGCAGCACCAGCAGCAGCAGCAGCAGCAGCAGGCGGCGACTACCGTGTCGACAGGCCGACGGGCGACCAGTGCAGGTCAGTCAGACAGGTCACTGCCGATCAGGTCAGGTTAGTCAGTCAGACAGGCCACTGCAGATCAGGTCAGGTTAGTCAGTCGAGTCAGGTCAGGTCAGGTCAGGTCACTGCAGATCAGGTCAGATCAGGTTAGACAGTCGGGTCAAACCAGGTCAGGTCAGGTCGGGTCAGGTCAGTCATTCGGGTCATTTGGGTCCGGTCTTATTAGTGCAGTGGCTCTGAATCGCTCCAGGGCTGCACGTTGTGTTGGGTCTGACCCGTGGCGCCTCTAACCTCCAAGTTGCTCAAACTTGCAACTGTCCTAATCCTATTACACAGACAGTTGCAAGTTGGAGCAACTTGAAGGAGGTTAGAGGAGGTTAGAGGAGGTTAGATGAGGTTAGAGGAGGTTAGAGGAGGTTAGAGGAGGTTAGAGGAGGTTGGAGGAGGTTGGAGGAGGTTGGAGGAGGTTGGAGGAGGTTGGAGGAGGTTGGAGGAGGTTGGAGGAGGTTAGAGGAGGTTAGAGGCGCCACTGGAACAGGCCCGTTAGGTCACCACACTCCGGGAAAGCTGCCACGCTGCCCACTTAGTTTCCTCCCGTACCACGCAGTGGTCGGCAGCGCTTTTCGATTCGCTAGATTTTGTTCATCTTCATCTTCCCCAGATATGGACAGGCTACGTTAGTGAAGCCTAATTTATCGTCTGATATGAGCGACTAGTCTTGATGGCGCTTCAAGTATTTTACGATCTTTAAAAAAACGTGGGGAATTGCTCAATCTTGTGAGGCAAAACTATGTGTTAAATAATGTATGACTGCTGAAGACCCACTAAGATAAGAGTTTTTTGTTTAAAGACAAATCTCAAAAGCTGAAAAAGCGAAAGCTCTGAGGCTGGTCATTTAATAGAGTACGCGATGTATTTTACGATGCATGACGCAATGGCGTTACGTCAAACAAAACTTAGCGTAGCACCAACTTAGCGAACAGGTTGCAGCATTATTATATAACTAACCTTTATTTCCTTGTTCTCCACCCATGTTCGTACATTGATACTTACCGTATTATTGCATTACAAATATTGCATTACATATATTGCCATTGCCAGTAGCGGTTTCCATCGTTTTGAACTCTTAGTAATGTACAGAGACATCTCCCCCGCCCTCTGAGCTGACCTCTGACCTCTGATATGACCTCTGACCTCTGACATCTGACCTCTGATCTGACCTCTGACCTCTAACCTCGGAGACCGCGCCGTTCGTGGCCAGTATAACACCGTGCTGCGCTGCCTTCTCTTGTCGCCCCTCAGATGGTTTCCACGCCAGAGTCGAGGTTTGAATTGAACTGGTTCGTTGGCTTGCTTTTGCTCTAATCGCCACAGAGCGTGGTGTTCCGCAGATGCGTGCAGGTGACGGCGATTTGGTTTTGTTCAGCGCCACTCTCGGCATAACCGGCCCCGCGGTCAAAAGGCGATTTTCTTTCTAAAAAATCCACCAAGTCGGTGAAACTACTAAGCATCGTTGCCCGACGGCCCATTCAATACCAGTGGACAATAGAGTGAGCAGTAGAGAAAGGGTTCGTAGTTCCTACTAGAGCCCTTCATGGGACACATTGTCAGCCCCCATCTCGTTCCAGCCCATTCAGTCAGACCCAAACCTGTTCCAATCCGAATTCATAATTGATGGGGCTCCCATTTCCACCCGTTTCAGCATATTTCACTTTTTGTGGTGCTAAAAAATGATATGGTCTGTCCCAAACCCGTTCCAACCCGTTACATTTCCAAAAATTGTCGCATTCCCACCCATTTCCATCTCGTTCCCATTCCCATATGGGATTCCCATTCCATGAAGGGGTCTAGTTCGTACCCACTAAGATCTCTAAGTTCGTACCCACTAAGATCACTACAGCCTGAGTTATGAAGTAGTAAGTACGATATACGAGACACATATTTGCAATAATTAAAGTACGACAGATGTGGTCCGTATTATGCACCGTGAAGCACTGAAAGTACGGCCACCGTCAGGTCATCAGGCCTATTTAATTCCCGACCATTTCAAAGTTCTAGTCCAAGTTCACCATCAGGCTTGTAACCTAACCTGGTTAACCCAATCAGGTTAACCCAATCAGGTTAACCCAATCAGGTTAACCCCTTCAGGTTAACCCAATCAGGTTAAAGGGATATTGCCACCTCGCAGGCCAACATGACATTTTTGGTGTGTATCGGTAGATAGTGTCCGATTTCACCTGCAAAATTTGGTTCCCGAAACTCCACCAATTAGATTTTAAAAAAATACATTTGCACCACTCATGATTGGCACACATTCGTAAAATTGGAGCCGCCTCATCACTATTTAGAATCACTTCTATGCGGACTATGATTTGCTTTTGAATATTGCAAACTCAACATCACCATTCCGTCAGTGCACTTTACAATTAAAATGCGTGTACAGTTAATTATATTTTCAACAACCATAGCCTCTTTCATAATAAAACATGAATACAACAGCAAGAATAGCTATGGCTTGACTTTGGGACCGTAGGAGATTTGTGACCAATACCTTATAACACAGATAAACTTTTCAAGGTCAAGTCTCGGGGAATTCGGACGCTTCGGCTTTGGGCGGGCTCCAATTTCACAGCCAAACTGGATGAGAGCGGCCATCATGAATCTAGTACTGAGCACAGCTGGGACCAACGTTTTGGAGTCAGAAAAAATGTCTTTACCCTGCCTTAGGTGCCGCAGGAGCAAGTTTGAGCTTGAGCATACACGATTGTTGATCCCCACCATTCATTTCAGTTTTTTTTAGCAATCCCCGGAGGTGGCAATATCCCTTTAACCCAATCAGGTTAGTTCTCTAGCGCGCACACCACATGTGGCGTTTCGCAGTAAAGCCAAAGCAGCCGGCAAATCATTGCAGTTTGCTCTGGCCTTCTCCCTAGTCAGCAGTTTTTACGTCAGACCGTACTTTCTCGGGTCATCCGTTTTTACGTCAGACCGTACTTTCTCAGTCATCCGTTTTGACGTCAGACCGTACTTTCTCGGTCATCCGTTTTTACGCCAGACCGTACTTTCTCGGTCATCCGTTTTTACGTCAGACCGTACTTTCTCGGTCATCCGTTTTTACTCCAGACCGTACTTTCTCAGTCATCCGTGATTTTATAAATGTCGGACGTGATTTTCTCGATGTCGGCTTTATCGGCCGCGATCTGCCATATGTGGCCCGCCGGCTCACTCATTTCTGCCTCGCGTTCCCGTCATTTCTTTACTCATTTATATCATTTATATCATTTATATCATTTCTGTCTTGATTGCTTCGTGTGAGGTGACACCGTTTACTTTTTATTGTAAACTAGATGGTCCGCATTGCGTGCAGCGCAATCCCGTACTGCTCCCTGCATAAGAGCGGCAAAAAGATGTGTCAAGCTTGAATAGACTTGCTTGCGCGCTTGCCGATTTATTCCGTCTGGGCTTAGATGATTTGTTTTGTCCAATTTCATAAATAAAACATAAGCAAGTTTGCCGAATTACACCAACCGTTAGACTTTCTGGTACATAATATAACTTCTCATTTATTTTATTTCATGTATTCAGTTAAATCACCAACAGTGACCAACTGACAGGTGAAGTCATAGATTTTAGACTCCAGACTCATATTTGTTTGTGTTGTCATATATTTTAATTTGTGTTGTTTTTACCACCATATCACCCATTCTCCATGTTTTAATAAAATAAATGTCCTTACTTTTTATTTTACCACCCTTAGTTTATTCAATGGATCAACGGGCAAAAGTCCCCCAATTACAGACGAAGTCACGAAGTAAAAACAGACTAGAAACAAACAAGAAACAAAACTAATAAAAACTCAATATACGACGCGATTCTATACAAAGGTACATTTTTGCCGCTTAGCAATCTTGGACGCTAACAACGCACGCGGAACTGCGAACAGTTTCCGCCCAAGAGCTGCAGTTTTGGGCGGAAACTGCGGCTCTTCTCCGCACACTTGACCGACCTTGCACCTCTCGCTCCTCGTCTTTGTCTTCTGAGACGGCTGTCAGATCCCGCCTTGTGTACTCAGTCCTCACCTCTCGATCGGAACGACACTGTGCACTGTTCACACGTGTTCCCTGTGCAGTGTTCACACGTGTTCACTGTGCAGTGTTCACACGTGTTCACTGTGCAGTGTTCACACGTGTTCACTGTGCAGTGTTCACACGTGTTCACTGTGCAGTGTTCACACGTGTTCCCTGTGCAGTGGTCACACGTGTTCCCTGTGCAGTGGTCACACGTGTTCCCTGTGTAGTGTTCACACGTGTTCCCTGTGCAGTGGTCACACGTGTTCCCTGTGCAGTGTTCACACGTGTTCACTGTGCAGTGTTCACACGTGTTCACTGTGCAGTGTTCACACGTGTTCACTGTGCAGTGTTCACACGTGTTCACTGTGCAGTGTTCACACGTGTTCACTGTGCAGTGTTCACACGTTTTCACTGTGCAGTGTTCACACGTGTTCCCTGTGCAGTGTTCACACGTGTTCACTGTGCACTGTTCACACGTGTTCACTGTGCAGTGTTCACACGTGTTCACTGTGCAGTGTTCACACGTGTTCCCTGTGCAGTGTTCACACGTGTTCCCTGTGCAGTGTTCACACGTGTTCCCTGTGCAGTGTTCACACGTGTTCACTGTGCAGTGTTCACACGTGTTCCCTGTGCAGTGTTCACACGTGTTCCCTGTGCAGTGTTCACACGTGTTCACTGTGCAGTGTTCACACGTGTTCACTGTGCAGTGTTCACACGTGTTCACTGTGCAGTGTTCACACGTGTTCACTGTGCAGTGTTCACACGTGTTCACTGTGCACTGTTCACACGTGTTCACTGTGCAGTGTTCACACGTGTTCACTGTGCAGTGTTCACACGTGTTCACTGTGCACTGTTCACACGTGTTCACTGTGCAGTGTTCACACGTGTTCACTGTGCAGTGTTCACACGTGTTCACTGTGCACTGTTCACACGTGTTCACTGTGCAGTGTTCACACGTGTTCACTGTGCACTGTTCACACGTGTTCACTGTGCACTGTTCACACGTGTTCACTGTGCAGTGTTCACACGTGTTCACTGTGCAGTGTTCACACGTGTTCCCTGTGCAGTGGCCTTACGTCCAGTAGCGGATCCAGCATTCGGTCGGGGGAGGCGCCAGGTAGCAATGATGGGCCCGTCGCGCGTTAGTGGGACCCTTTGACCTAGGTGGGCTCTACACAAAGAAGTCCCTAGAAGGTCAGAAATCAGAATGGACCCTCCATGTGAAGAGTGGACCCTCTGCAGGTCAGACTGGTACATAGGTCAGAATGCCGGAATGGGCCATTTTTAGGTTGAAAGTGCCTCTAAGGCCTATGTGCCTAAGTGCCTATGACATGTTTATGCTTTGTGCTATCTGATATCAATGAATCAGTAATGTCGTTATTCGTGCACCATCAGTTTTCCTGTAGCTATCTCCTCCAACAGCGAAGCCACAATCCAATGCACATAGAACCACCAAAATACAATCCGCTAACCCCTTACTGACGCACGCATGCACACACGTACGCACGCGCGTGCGTTGACATTTCGAAGTCACCGCATGACCGGTAACTTCCCATCCACGTCCCCTCCCCTCCCCCTCCCCCTCCCCGCCACCACCAACCAGGGGCGTCGCCACGTATTTTGTACTGGGGGGGGGGGGGGCGCAGTCAATCTCAGACAGTGGCGTACCCATAATTCACTCCAGGAGGGGGAAATTGTTTATCAGAGGAAGGGCATAAGGTACCCCCACCCCCCAAAAAAATCACCGGATTTGGCCCACTAGATTTTTAGAGGGGCATATTTTCAGCATTTTTCCTTTCGAAAAAAAATCCATTTTTCAAGCAAGTCTGCTTTCTTGCGGGGACGTCCTCCCCCAGATTTTGAACTGGGGGGGGGCGTCCCCCCCCCCCCCCCCCCCCCCCCCCCGCCGCCGCCCATGCCACCACCACCACCACCACCACCACACCGCCACCACCACCACCACCACCACCACCACCACCACACCGCCGCCGCCGCCGCCGCCACCGCCGCCGCCGATAAGCGCAGTGCCATAAAACTGAATTGCCCCCGTAATTAAAAGATGCCTGTGTTTGCGGAGCGCGTGTTGGCCTGCTTCGCTTCGGTCGAGCCTTGTGAACACACGCGATACACAGCCGGGTGTCAATATACACGATACAGGCGGGTCAACACGGGCGGCGGCAGCGGCAGCGGCAGCGGCAGCGGTGGCGGCAGCGGCGGCAGCGGCGGCAGCGGCGGCGGCGGCGGCGGCGGCGGCGGCGGCGGCGGCGGCGGCGGCGGCGGCAGCGGCGGCAGCGGCGGCAGCGGCGGCAGCGGCGGCAGCGGCGGCAGCGGCGACAGCGGCGGCAGCGGCGGCAGCGGCGGCAGCGGCGGCAGCGGCGGCAGCGGCGGCAGCGGCGGCAGCGGCGGCAGTGGCGGCAGCGGCGGCGGCGGCGGCGGCGGCGGCGGCAGCAGCGGCAGCGGCAGCGGCGGCGGCGGCGGCGGCGCGGGGAGCGTTGGGAGGACGTGGCGAGAGAGGCTGCAGGTGTGACGCCCAAGGCAAATTGTACGCAGGGAAATGTGTTTAAAACCCCTTTTAGCCCGGTGTAATGGTAATGTGAAGACTGGCGTGCGAAATCCGTTGTTTTGGGTATTTGTTTTTGTATCTACGAGAACACAATTTGTTGACGTTCTGGATACGTCCGTGTCTAACATGGCCTCAGGGCTTGTTCGGTTTGTCAGTGAAATACCACGATTATTGCTGAATGCTGATGATTGGAGACTGTCCATGAGTTAGAATGCTGTTGAGCAAAACAGATTAAGCCCCGTTTTGAGTCAGATTTCAAATGCAACAATGCGAAGCGCCTGTATTGTATCCGGTATCGCCCCTGTGGTGCTAACTCTGTCTTTGCATCCAAGCATCAACATACAAAAAGTCTCTACGAGTCTGACATCGCCAACTTTTCCCCGGTAAAAAAACAAACCTGTCGTTTTCGTGCTGTCTTAAAATCCCGGCAACGACAATCACAAGCAGAACAGATGTGATAATTTGGGGAGAGAATCTGGCGCTTTCTTTCGGTCGCAATTCGGGTCCGTATTCATCAAACTCGCGTGCCCCGCGCCGATCTAAACCGCGGCTCTAAGGCTCCTCTATCCTAATCCCCACACCATTCCACATTCCTTTAAAGATATAATAATCGTAGTACAGTAGTGTTCGAAAGCTTCCGTCTGCTACAATGTTTAACTGGTGACGAAGAAAGATCGTCAAACATCGTGCCACCGTTTATGGAGGCATCAGGTCAGCCGAAATCACTCTGCTTATGATCAGAATCCCTGCTGAGCTGACTGTAAGCCTCGGCACACCTCGGCGCCGGTCTGCTGTGTGCTGTGTATTGTCTCCATCTTACGTGGGCGGCAGGTGGGGCGGGGGGAGGGGGGCTTTGGCGGCGGCGGGGGCAGCGGCAGCGGCGGCGGGGCGGGAGCGGGGGCGGGGGCGGGGGCGGCGGCAGCGGCAGCGGCAGCGGCGGCGGAGCGGGGGCGCGGGTGGGGGCGGGGGCGGGGCGGGGGCGGGGGCGGGGGCGGGGGCGGGGGCGGGGGCGGGGGCGGGGCGGGGGTGGGGGTGGGGGCGGGGGTGGGGGTGGGGGCGGCGGGGGTGGCGGGGCGGCGGGGCGGGGGCGGCGGCGGCGGCGGGGCGGGGGTGGAAGCGGGGGCGGGGGCGGGGCGGCTGAATCCCCCAGCTCGCTGTGTCGTCGACGCTAAGACACGGGTCAACTCATCCCTGAACACCTGTCTGGACCTCCGCGGGAGGTCTTCTCTGGGGGGAGGGAGGGGGGGCTGGTGCGCTGTGATGCGTGTTGATATAATCAGTCACAAATATGATTCATGCTCTGTGATGAGTGTTGATATAATCGGTCACAAATATGATTCATAACGTAGCACGATGGGCGTGATCATGTTTAAAGCAAAGGACGAGCAATGCTAGCGATGTGTAAAGGGGTAGCGATTGGTTGTTGGAGCGTGTTTTTGATCGAACATTTTTGCGTTTTCTTCCCGTTGTAGTTTGAAGCTCCGACATTTTGTTTTGAATGTGCGACCAGAAAGAAGTCGGCTGATTAGGGTTTTGCGCCTAAAAATATTATCATAATTGCATGTATCGATGGTAAAATAGACTTAATACTAGGATATAGGACAGGAGACATATTACAAACTTCGGTACAAACATGTCCCTATATACTCAATCCAAATATTAAACTTTCCGTCCCGAATTTCGCCGGGGATGTTCCCGAACATCTCCGCCTGTCATCGGCGCTGTAGCCCAATTAGTGGCGTGCTGATCGGCGGCGGTGGAGAACAGGCCGCACGTTCTCAGCTCCGAGTCTCCGTCCGTCGTCTGCGGCAGCTTCGTTCGTAATCCTCCTCGATGACGTGTGAATTAGAATTGTGATAGATGAGCCGCAGCTGGGTGGGCACAGACAGTGGCGGATCCAGGTTTAGAGTTGGGGGGGGGGGTTGCTCAGAGGGCGCGATACCTCAAATGAGGACGCCGTCCCCGATACAGACAAGTTGTTGAGCGCGTGGGGGTCGCCCATTTTCGGCGGCACTCGCCCATTTTGCCAAACCGCCACTGGGCTCAAATACAGGCACAATGTGAGGTTTCCACTGCGGCAACGTTACGCTCGTACTCTTATATATGGCCACTGGCTGATTTAGAACAGCCAACAGTTAAGGCAGAACCAGTCCCAAAAAGTCAGCTGAAGTCTAGAGGAAACTCGTCAGATTTTCCTCCCCTATACAATGGATATTTTTCTTCTTCTCGAAAATGGGTTAAATTTAAGCAGATTTTAATCACTTTGGAGAGGATGCCGCCCAAGGCCCCTGGGTTTGTCCCTATATATGCAGGCTTACATCAGAAGATGTATGCTTCCGTTTGCTTTGACCTTACGCGACTCCTGGTTGTGTTAGGGTCGACGAAGCTGTGTTCCCTGCTTTACATTTCCTAAGCTCGAAATTAAGCCTGCCGCCTCCCGTCCTCTGTCCTCCCCCGTCCTCTGTCCTCCCCAGTCCTCTGTTCTTCCCCGTCCTCTGTCCTTCCCCGTCCTCTGTCCTCCCCAGTCCTCTGTTCTTCCCCGTCCTCTGTCCTTCCCCGTCCTCTGTCCTTCCCCATCCTCTGTCCTTCCCCGTCCTCTGTCCTTCCCCGTCCTCTGTCCTTCCCGTCCTCTGCCCCTCCACTTCTTTCCTCTCGCCTCCCTACTTCTTCACACCCTCTGTCTTTCTCACACCCTCTCCTTCATTCTTCCCGTCCTCTGTCTTTCCCACTCCTCTAAAATTCCCCATCCTCTGTCCGATCGGAGACTGGTTTATCTCACAGGTCACTGACGAGTTTATCTGACAGGTCACTATCGTCTGTCCACTTTATCTGACAGGTTGTAACGGGGTTTTCTAGTGACGTCTGTAGACATGACGGGCAGCCATCTCGCCCGATACCTTTTTTATTATACTTGCTGCTTACTAATCATGCACGTGCAATAAATACCTAGATTTGCTATCAACTCAGGAGGGGGGGGGGGGGGTCTGTGTGTCCCAGCGCGCCGCCGTGTGCCAAAGTCCGTCGGTGTTAAAAAAAATACAATCTACCCGCTAACAGGTCAACGGGTCACGGTATTTGTCCGACCATTGCGATGGCAGGGCACAAGCCAGATTTTTTTTTATTCTGGAATATATTTTTTAGAATCTATATTCTGGCCTGTTTACTGGTTGGCGAACGAAGGAAAAAGACGCAACGTATTGATCGCTACGCATCACTAAAATCGGGTTGCTTCCCATCAATTTCCTCATTTCTTCTGCTGGCGACAATATCGTTAAAAACACTGCAAACAATGCAAATATTTCGTCAGCTGTGTCGCCCAATCTTTTGTATCAACAGCATCGGTAAAAAGGCAACAGAATCGGGCAAAACAAATCCGAAAACACCCCAAATATTTCAAATGAGCGTTGTAGCCCAAACTGGTATCTTCTTCCAGCAGCATACCTACCCAAGCGACATCGTGGAATTCGCACCCCTCTGTCCTCTCAAACCGCCCCAGGCGATGACGGCTGACCCCGTCTGATCCTTCCCCTCTTCCTCCCCCCCCCCCCCCCGCGCGGGCGTCCGTCGCCACCTGCCCCGGGCGATCGCCGCGTGTGACCCCAGCTGACCCCGGTCGTGAGCTGCGCCACGGACGCTGACAACGTCAACATAGCAACGGAAGCGGACTGCATAGAACTCTCACGCCGCCTAGCGTCAGTGACAAATCACCAGCACCCGCTCGTGACAGGAGCCCTTGTGGTGCTTCGCTTTGGCGTCTCCCGGTGGGAAATGCGACGGATGTTGTGGGTATGCAGTTGGTTGTGCCAATGGGCTTCATGCAATTTTACGGCATATTATTCCATGAAATGGGATGCTTGAATGAATGTCAACAATGTAAGGCGATGACTAGTTCTTGCCTTTTTTCTGCCTACCATCGATGGGCTTCAGAGCGATGTATGCGACAATGATGCTGTTGCGACAAGTGGCATACAAATTTGGGTCTCCATGGAAACCAAAGTAGCATTTTCTAACGAAGCTAGGCAACGAGCAATACCGCGAAATATCGCGGCAAATATCGTGGCAAATATCGCGGCAAATATCGCGGCCAATATCGCGGCAAATATCGCGGCAAATATCGCGGCAAATATCGCGGCAAATATCGC
>JAXIVJ010013852.1:12500-30000 GCA_036785665.1 Chirona hameri
TACAACATTCTTTCGCCAGCACCGCATTCCTTCGCCAAAAACTCAAATATATTCGGCTGGGGAGTCTTTTCAGTCGAGCAAACTTGCAGATAGGGGTTTCCCAACACGGGCTACAAAACTGCTATCTCAGTTTAAAACTAATGTTAAAGGTGAACTATTTCTTTTAATGGTGTTATTGAGGTCCCTAATAGAAGAGAGCATTATTATGACAGACATAAAAGTTACCAGTAATACCAAAGCTATGACATCACCAAAAACGATAAATAATCAAACCTGACATAACCTTTACGGCAATTATGGTCGCAGGGACCCACGTTTAGAACGCTCTGTAAAGATAAAACACGGAGGTAGCCCGGGAAATAAGGAACGGTATGAATAAAAGGAAGACGCATATTTAGTTATTATAAAGGAAGCGTGCATCCATTATTCGTGTCCTTCCTTTTGCCCGGTTCCGTCTGTTCGAAAAGAACAGTAGATATGTGACGTCACTCATCTAGAATATTGTTATTCATGTTATTTGCCGTTTATTGGCGATTTAGTTTATTATTTTAATTTTTATATTTATTAAACCAAGTGAAATTGTATAATTTATTGTTCAAATGCGTATCCGCTCTTTGGGCTCAAAAACTTTTGCTAACTTACCCAAACTTGATTCCCAGAAGACATTGCGGGCGCATAATATTATCCAAGGCTATATAGGTATATTATCTTTATGCGAGTCATGTTTCAGTTTAATTTACCATTGTTTGTTACCAAGGGGTCATGCACGATGTGGAAGAATAAAGGAAAAGAGTATAGGTGTCAACTTCTTTCCATGCACAGCCTAAAAGATGTGAGTATGTTGCCCATGTTTCTTACTGATCTTACTGATGTTCTATGTCATTCTCATTGCCTATTACTTTGACAGGTACTTCGCCAATCTGCTTAACTACTTAAATGATAAATCTACCCTATCCACCAACTTATGTCCCATACAGCCAAAGTATTTGTCAAAGCTTTGGGTTAGAGTGACTGTCATGAGTTGCCATGGATCAGAATAATAACTTTGGTAATAGGGTAAAGGTTCAATACTAAGGCCCAAAAGCACCTATGCATTGCTCATAGCATGACAAATCCAGTATTTGGCAGCACGCAAAGAGTGGACTTATCATTCCTATAAAGCGCAGACATTTCCTGTTGAAAGGCATGTATCATTGTAGTGTCTGTCAGAATTGCCATGAGCATGTTTTTCAGCTTTTTCCCACCTAAGGGCTAATTTATTCATCTCATAACACATATTCAAATTCATGGCAACAAACAAACACATATACATTTTTGTTTTGTCTTCTTACGTTTACATCTACATTCTAGATACGTACAGTGCCGCGGCGCCCGCCTCTAACGTCGGCGCCCCGCCAGCGTCCGCCTGTTTCCGCTCCCATCGGCCGACCCGCCATCTCCCCGGCCTACCGCCAGCGGCCACAACACGCCAGCCAGCGGGAACGGACTATCGATATACATCATCACCACAAAATATATCATCAACGCCCCCACGAAAAGGGGCGCGCCGCAACCGACCGCCGCCACCGGCCGACCCGTCGTCACCCTGGCCTACCGCCTGCGGCGACAACACGCCAGCCGGCGGCGGCGGCGGCGGCGGCGGCCAGCCACGCCCCCCCCCCCCCCCCCCCAAGGGCAATGAAACTGCGTGGACAACAACACATATTACGCAGCGCCATGATGATACTCATAACATTGGCTTAGGTCACCAAATATCGGCTCGGCTCGGCTCTGCATTCCACATTCCTACCAATCATGCATTATGAGTGTTGTTAAACAAATGGAATTTCCCACTCGCATCTAACATGTTGTACCACTTGCTTGAAAACGACAGAAACTTATTATTTGCAATCGCGTTTTGTCGCTCGATATCTACATTATAAATAATAAAATGAATTAGACCTTGCACTGCCGGCGTTAATATATTTTTTGCTAGCTTGCAGTGAACTATGTACTGTTTTGCAAGTAATATTAATAAATTAATAGCTGGCTTGTTACATGTCGTTCCGAATATTACCGTTTCTACCGAATTTATATCTGCTCGATTGAGTTTATTAAATAATAAATTCCATATTGGCTTTACATTATCACAGGTGAACAAAAAATGTTCCAGCGTGTCTTCCCGATTGCACTGACGACATTTAGGAGTGTCAACTACATTTCTTATAAACAGATATCGCCGGGTAGGCAAGAATCTGTTCAAAATACGATATTGTAGTGTTTGCAATTTTGTCGATTTTGTACACCTGTACGGAATCTGGAAAACCTTTTCCCAATCACTAACTGTATAACCGTGATGTTCCCACCTGGCTACCGCACTTGGTGTTTCCTGACCTACCTGTGCTTTTTAAAAGTGTGAGCTACGCATTTCGCTGATTTTTAGCATTTTTTTTACCAATGGGAAAATCAAACAGCTCATTTCTTTGATCGGTGTTTTGTTGGTAGCTACCGCTATTTAATTTTTCCTTCCATATCCGTGGTATTCCTCGAATAAGGTTTGCATACGTTAAGAAGTCAACCCTAACCCGGGGAAGTTTGCTTTTTAGCTCACCTAATGTCATAATACTGCCGTCCTCTCGTGTCAAATCGCCTACCATCTTGATTCCGGCCTGGTACATGTCATTAATAAATAATGTCTTTCCAGCACTACGAATGCTTCTGTTATACCATAATAGCTCCTTCAGTATGTTCATTTTGATATCGGTCGGACGGTAAGAATAATTCTGAAATTCAGTTAGCAATTCTTTGTAGAACGCCGGTATCCTTAAACGCTTTATATCATCAGCCCCCAGGCATGTCTGGAGCATATCAGTCAAATTATATTTACCGATCCTGGCTTGTAAAATCCTGCACCATGGCGATTCATTGCACGTATGCAATCGTCTAATCCATCCTAGTTTCAATGACTTACAAAATAATGTCAAATTAATAGCGTTTAAACCACCATCCTCTATATTCTGGCAGAGAATGCGCTGTGACACTTTTGGTGGCCGTCCCCGCCACAAAAATCGCATGATCTTGCTTTGCAAAACTGCTATATTGCGTTGCGGTATTTTGACACAAGCGCAAAGATAAACAATCTGCGACGCAATAAGTGACTTGCATACCGTAATACGTCCTTTCAGCGTAAGGGTCCGCTGACTCCAAATGTTAATAACATTTTCAATTTTCCTACATATCGGGTCTACGTTTTTTGATACACACTTCTCGCTTGCGCTGAAGTATATGCCTAATGTCTTTACTGTTTTCACCGCGCTAATTTCCCTAATCGAATCTTCCCTGTGTTTATCTGTTCCTAGCCACATGACGTTACTTTTCTCCATATTTAATGCAAGTCCAGAAGCTTCTCGGAAATCATCCATGACGCTAATAAATGTTTCGGCAGATTCCTGATCACGAAGAAACGCAGTAATGTCATCTGCATATAAGCTTAGCTTAATTTCAACATCGGAAATGATTATACCGCGTATATTGTGGTTGGCTCTGACATTTATCGCTAAAATTTCAAGTGCTAAATCAAACAGAATGCCGCTAAGAGGCGACCCTTGAAAGGTGCCCCTATCACATTTAAACCATGCAGATGTAAAGCCGTTATTCGTTATCGCCAGCTGCGCATCTCCGTACAGTAACTTTACCCATTGCATTAGGCTCTCTCCAAAATTGTACGCCTTCAGAGCCGCTAACACAAACTCGTGTTCTAGTGAATCGAAAGCGGCGCGGTAATCGCAAGCCATTAGTATTCCCCCGCTCCGATCAAGTTCACAGTAGTCAATGATATCGCTTGTTAATCTAAGATTTTCCCCAATAAATCTTCCCTTAATGAACCCCGTTTGCTCTGGCGAGACCAATTTATGGATGACTTTCCCCACTCTATTCGCAATAACCTTTGCAGCAATTTTATATATCACGTCTAATAGGCAGATAGGCCTTCTATTCTGCAAGACTGCCTGGTCCCCCTTTTTCGGTATCAATGTAATTATGCCTCGCTTCTGTGTAATGAAGAAGTCATTTTCATAGGCATCATTTATGTAATCCGTTATATATTCGCCATGTCGTCCCAAAAGAAAAGGAAGAATTCTGCCGTAAATCCAGTCACTCCTGGCGCCTTATTTTTGTGCATTGTGCTCAATGCGAACCTACACTCGCTACTCGCAATTAAACCGTCACATTGCTGTCTTTCTAATTCATTTAACTTTGGAATATTGTAATTTTCCAGGAACCGACACATTTTGCTCTTATTCACACCCATTGCTGTGAATACTTTGCTGTAATGATTTGCGCAATGTTGCAGGATGGCACAATCACCAACTATAAAGTGACCCTTATCATTTATTTTTGTGATTGTTTTTATAGCCGAGAGCTGCTTTCCTCTACTCAGGAAATAGCTGGTTGCCCTTTCGCCCTGTTCTAACCATTTAACCCCTGATGCTATGATAGCCTGCACCCCGCGTTTCGTTTTAATGCCGTCTAACCTCTGTCTAGCCTCCATATATGCACTCTTTTGCTGTTCATCTAATTCACTAATATCCTTTTCCATTATCGTGACCTGTTTTAATAGTTCCGTTTCTTCTTTCCTGAGTTCAAACGCAATCGCCTTTCCACGCCGTATACTTAGCACTCTTATATTACTTAGCAGCATTTCAATTTTAACCCCTATGGAGGCGTCTGCATTATAGGGATCAACCTCATTTCGTGCCCGTGCTATTTCCTCCCGTACTGATTCCACGAAAATTGGGTCAGATTCATGCAGTTCATTGTTGTACCTCCACAGGCCAGGCCCTCTCTGTCTACCAGCCGGAACAGCAACTATATCCACGACGCTATGATCGCTCCGAATGCCTGCAGCAATACTCGAATGTACGTCGAACTCCAACTGAAATGCAGCACTTATAAATATATAATCTATTCTCGACTGCTGTGTTGGGTTCAGTCGTCTCCACGTGAAGTTCCTAGTCCGCGGATTTTGATGTCTCCATATATCTACGAGGCAAAATTCCTCCGTGATCTCTTCTAGTTTGAAACTTGCACTCGTTTCATTAAATTTACCTTCCTCAACATCACACATACCCATATGTACATTGAAGTCTCCGCCGATTATCATAAACACGTCATTGAAGTCAGTTAATATGTTACGAACTTTTTCAAAAAAGGCGATTTTTTCTCCTTGAATATCGATTGCTGGTGCGTAAATACCTAATACCGCTATACGATTATTTCCTACTTCAAGTCGTACGCCGACCACCCTACCTTCCGTATCGGCCATATTATCACGGATAACTCCTTGAAACGATCGTGGTATCAATACTGCAACACCTGCCTGGTGCACTGTTCCATGACTGAATAGAACCGTTGACCCCCATTCATTCTGCCATATAGCTTCATTGTCTGAAGACGAATGAGTTTCTAGTAAAATCACGATATGATTACGATACTTTAAGTGCAAATGCCTAAAAATGGTTCTCCTTTTCTTTCTGTCACGCAATCCCCTTACGTTAAAGCTTGCGATAGAAAAATTATTCATGCTATTTACGTTGCTATCGCTAAGAATACTCCTGGCATGTTATGAGCCATGAGCATGTTAGCATGATGGCATTCTTGGGTTTGGCAGCCTTGACGATTGTGGCGCATGGATGACTGTTATGACTGTTATGTGATTGGTTGAATCTGGTGCACTGAATTAATATCAGGTCAAACGCTGACGTGTCAGGAGATGGCTGATATAATTTGAGGCTGCATGTCAAGCTGAGAACTAACAATATAATTATGTAGTAAGGAAGAAGTTTTTACAAGAGGTTGGCCAAGACACTACATAATTTAGTGGCAACAACGATGAGATCGCCTCTTATCAAAATCTCATCCTCGTCCCCACTAAATTATGTAGTGTCTTGGCCAGCTCTTGTAAAAGTTTCTTCCTCACTACATAATTATATTGTTAGTAGAACTCCCATCAAAATGAGTTAACAAAACCAGCAGCATCTCAGCTTGATGTGCAGCCTCATGTTCTATCAGTCATCTCCTGACACGTCAGTGTTTGACCCAATATTAAAGGGACTGTCCCACCTTTTTTGAAAGTTGTCGAATCACACTTAATTGTATGTCTACATGTCAGGCGAGGGCAGCTGAACATGTTCAGGAACTTTTTTTCCAAAAACAAATTGCTTATCTTGGAAGATATTCAACTTTTAGTTTTAAGCGGAAAGTTGGGTTGGTGACGTCATTTTTTTTTTAAACAGGGAAATCCTTTGTGCTGCCAAATGTATGTCACAATTTTGTGTTTACATCTATTGCACAGAAATTATATTGCGCAGAAGATTGGCTAGCACTATCAGCTGGAGTTGTTGCAGCAGTTGGCCGCCAGGGACCGCTAGTGAGCCAGGGTGTTATGACGTCACAAGCAAATGGTACCACTAAATATTGATTGATTGATTGATTGATTTATAAATAAATAAATATTTTGCGTTAAATATTTAACTAGTAAATATTTAAACCTTATTAGTGGCAGGGGGGGGGGGGCAGATTCTGCCCACCCGCCATGTTTTTCTCAAATATCTCCGAAATGGCTGGAGTTAAGCTTCTGATTTTTTTTTACTTTTCCTAAAATAGTCTGGGCAGATTGTCTGAAAATTTAAAGACGATAGCTTAAACAGGGGCGGTTCCACGACTTAGTATTTAGGAAGGTTCTGATCGGAAACTGTTTTAGCGTGTACATCGTGATCTTTATGGAGCGAAACCGTCTGTACCTACCGACTTTGCGAGAAATAACAATGCTTGAACATATTGACACGGATGTAAGGTGATGACTCATGCTGAAATGCAGGAAACTTTGTCTGTCAGAGGCGGTTCCAGAGACCAAAAAAGGGAGGTCACAAAATCGTCATCTTGCTCCCCATTTTACTTTCCTGGAGCCGCCTCTGATAACATATTTGGATGTGTTTTGGCATTATTTTATGTCTCGATGTTAGAGCGGGATCCATCTCATTTGCATAGTCCTATGGAGCAGAAAGCTAGTAAATGTAATTATATGCCACCACATACTTTTTGGTCCTGGAAACGCCTATGAATTTGAATTTTCAAATGTGACCAAAATATAGCAATTTTGAATTAATTTGCTGTCGATCCATATAAGTTTTGTCAAAATCGGTATATATAACTAGAAGTTATGAAGGATTAAAAACAGTTATAAAATTGGTGCATTTTTACCCCCTGTCGTCATAATTTTCCAAATGTTTTTTTTTATAAATGTAGTTTATAAATGTATAAATGTCTGAGGGGAGTGAAACTCTGTTTGAATTTTGAAAATCGGACTAGTAGATTACGAAATCTCCGGGGGGGAAGGGGGGCGAATCCGCCCCCCCCCCCCCCCAGCCACTAATAGGGGTAGTCAGGAGCCTGCCACTAATAGGGTTAAGGAGGTGACGAAATTAGGTACTGTATGTAGGTACTTATGGTACTTATGCAGGTACGTATGACCTAATGAAATCCTGTGAGTTTTAAACGTCTCTGTCAAACACTGTAGCTTTGGCACGAACACAAACTTTCAAAAACTTCCTTGGAGGTGGGGTCACTTGACGTGACCGTTTGACCTGATCTGAGATGATCTGAAGTTGAAAGGTGTACACAATTTGGGAAATTGATTCCCAAACAACTATGCCAAATTTGACGGAGCTGCGCGCCACCGTTTTTCTGCGATTCACAAAAAAACCTCAGTGGGCTGGGGCGGATATTTGCCCCCGTCGGTGCGCGTGTTAAAGGGTTACCTTGAAAGTTGTCTTTGAAATTTGGCTATACGGAGTATTTCGAGCTGAAAAAAGCGAATATGGCATTTGTTTTGACTATAGATGGATATCCGTCGAAAAATAGGAATGTTTCTCTTTTCTCCTTCATGACCATACAAAACTTCATGACAATGTATGACGTGATGCACATGGTAGCTTGTATATGGAAACTATTGCACACAATAACAACGGACTTTAGGCATATATACGCATGCTGCTTGTAGCGTAAACAACCGTTGTGAGGACCCGAAACAGAGTCTTATAAAAGGGGCCCACTAGTCCTGTGTCTAAATTATTTAGCGTAGCGAGGTAATTATTTCACCACAACCCATTTTTGGATCTGCTCTACAAATCTGCTATCTCAGTTCAAAACCCATGCTAAAGGCGACCTATTCCCTTTAAGGGGTTAACGGTTGAACCACTGAACAGGTCGACCATTATCTAGTTATCAGCAATACAAATGGGGCAGCACGAATATTATTTTATACCCCAAATAACTCAAGCTGGGCTTTCATCAAACAGCAAGAGCATCACATCTTCCATTCCGGGCATCGCATCTTTTAGTAGGGACATCATATGTTTTCCAATAACGACATCACATTTTCCAGTAGATGCATCACATTTACATGCATCTACATGATGCATTTGCATTACATGCATTTACATGAAGATGGGCATACCATCTTCCAGCAGATGCACATCTTCACATCAGCACAGCACATTTTCCACTAGGGCATCACAGCCTCGATCATCACATTTTCCATTAGGGGCATCACATCTCCCACTCGGAGCATCACATCTTCCACTCGTGGCCTCACATCTTCCACTCGTGGCCTCACATCTTCCACTGTGACTTTTATCAGTGATTTTTGTTGTCGCTGTTTGCGTCTTGATGTCCGTGAGGAGCGCCGGATGCCCGGCGTCGCGGCTCGAGGCTCCGCCCTCTACCGCTTCGGGAAGAGGTATGACCTTGGGCTCCGCCAATCAGCGCGCCCGCCCACGGTCTACCGTATTCTACCGAGCCCGCTGCCCGGTGCTGCCCGGTCAGGTCGGGCCGCCGCCCCGTCTGCAGCCGGCCTGGCTGCTGGGCAGAGGCGGTGCCAGGCCCTGGTCCAGCGGGGCGGCCGTGCCGAGCGAGGCGCACCCCAATGTCGGCCGCCGAGCAGTCGCGGCTGAGGGTCGGAGCGCCACGTCTCGAACTGGACAAGGGAGACGACGGGGCGTCCGCGCAGGACAGCGGGTGCAGCGGCGGCGACACCGCACCGAGAGAGACGCCGACCGGCGGTACCGTGATGCAGCACCACCGACTCTGACACCTGGCCAGCACCCCCGCCTGTTTACGACCGCGCGCTCATTCAGGTGCAGCTCACGCCACCTGAGCGCGCCTGTGACACCGCCAGCGAGCGCGCGCGGAGACGGGGTGGAGGTGACATCACTCGGCCCGCAGCAGCGCCCTGCTCCCAGATGAGCATCGGTCATTTAAACGTCCGATCTTTGAGCAGCAAGCTAGATGAAATCAACCTCCTATTAAGCGACCACAAACTCGATATACTCTGTCTATCAGAGACGTGGCTCACACCTCAAGTTCTGGACACATTCCTGGTGTTCCCAGGCTACGCCATTCTCAGACGTGACCGTGACACGCGCCGCGGAGGCGGTGTTGCGATCCTACACCGGGTAGAAATGCGGCTTCAGCGACTCGCCACGCCGGCGGACGGACCTCTGGAGACCCTGTGGGCGTCAGCAATGTGGCCGGGTGGTCGACCAATTACGGTGGGCGTTATATACCGCCCGCCCGACAGCCCGGTGACTCCCAGTCTGGAGCACCTGCAGGAGCAGCTTCGAGAGTCCGCCGGCGCAGGAAGGCCCGTGTTTCTCCTGGGCGATACCAACTTTAACGTGATGGACACCAGCTCGTCCCAAGTACGCCGCTACTCCGACATTATTAGCGAGCTGAATATGGTACAGCTGGTGACCAGCCCGACCCACCTCAGCCCAACTCCGTCGGCACTAGATCACGTCATCACCAACATGCGAGAACCGGCGCCTGAGATCGAGGTGCTCCCTGACGTCATCAGCGACCATCAACCCGTCATCATGAGGGCGCGCCTGGGGCGGGTGCGGAGGGACCCCCAGTGGCGTACTCAGCGCGGCTGGAGACGCGCAGACTGGAACGCAATCTGTCATGATCTGCTGCTGTCGGACTGGAGTCAGGTGGATGGCGCCACTGACGTCGACGGGTGCGTGCAGCAGTTCATGGCTGTTTGGAACGCTGTGGTGGACAACCACTGCCCAGCGAGAAGAACGCGCGTCACGAAGCCGCACTGCCCCTGGCTGACCGACGACCCGTCCCTGCGAGCGCTGATGGCTGAGCGGGACAGCGCCCGCGACACCTGGCTGTGTCTGCGTACACCAGAGGCAAGGGCAGACTTCACCAGACTTCGCAATCACGTCAAGAGCCGCCTCATCTCGAGCAGGCGTGAGTTTCTGTGTGGGGAGATGGCGTCTGGTGGCCACCGTCGCTTCTGGCCGACCTTCAAGAGGTTTGCCGTTGCAACCTCGCCGCCGGCCGGGAGCGCATCTGTGGCGAGCCCTGAGAACGCCGAAAGGGCTGCGGACGAGCTCAACCGCCATTTCTCATCCGTGGGAACCCGCATCGCCACCGACCTGCGGAGCGCAGTCATCGACGGCAGCAAGAGGCCCAGACCACCCACCGTCTGCGCAGCCAGCTTCTCCTTCCGACCGGCGACGCTTCCGGAGCTCTCCCGGTGCATCCGACGTATGCGCGCATCGCGAGCTGTTGGTCTGGACGAGGTGCCACTTCAGGCTGTGCGCGAGTGTTTCCCAGTTATCGGCCCACATCTGCTAAAACTTATAAATATGTCAATCGTCACCAAAGTGTTCCCCGATAGCTGGAAAACTGCATGTATTGTTCCCATCCCAAAGTCACGTGACCCTGCCGTTCCGTCCGATTATAGACCGATTTCTTTGCTTAGTGTTTTGTCTAAAATTTTAGAAAAAGTAATTTGTACACAACTGACCGAGTTTTTAAACATCACAGGGCTTCTGCATTCATCCCAATATGCATACAGATCTCGCCATTCAACAGAGGACGCCGTGCTCGCCGCTGTCGAGCGCCTGGTCACCAACACCGACGAAGGCCTTGTATCGTCGGTAACGACGATGGACCTATCGAAGGCGTTCGACAGCGTCGACCACGGCCTCCTCCTCACAAAATTGTCATGGTATGGTGTAAATGACGTGGACTGGTTTAGGAGTTATTTGAGCAGCCGAAGGCAGATGGTGCGTGGTGGACGGTTGACTTGTCCCGTGACTTGTGGTGTGCCCCAGGGCTCGATTATTGGTCCAGTCTTGTTCATTTTGTTCTCAAACGATTTATATGGATATTTGACCCATGGCCGCCTCATCTCCTACGCTGACGACACCGTGCACGTTGACTGCGCGTCCCCTGACGGACCTGGTCTCGCCGGGCTAAAAATTAGACTGGAGCTCACCTTGCGTGAGCTCCAGTCTTGGTTTGATTCTAACTCTCTCAAAATGAACGCGAAGAAAACTGCTTTCATGCTTGTTGGCTCAAAGAAAAATTTGGCAAAAACGGAAAAATTTCGGTTTGAATTAAATGGTTCCGAGGTGCAGGCCTCGACCAGCATCAAAATCCTCGGCGTCGTGGTGGACCGTGGTCTGTCATGGGACGCGCATGTCTCGAGTGTCTCCAAAAAATGTAACGGTATCCTCGTCTCTCTGTACAAAGTTCGGCATTACTTCACCTCAGAAGCCCTTAAAATTATAATTCAGGCGTACGTGTTCCCACATATCACGTACTGCCTGTGCGTGTGGGGAGGGGCGACCAAGGGTCAACTGGTCAAAATCCAAAAACTGATAAACTTTGCCGCTCGTATCGTCACAGGACTCAAAAAGCATGATCATATAACCCAGGCTCTAAATTCTTTAGGATGGCCGAAGATCGAGACCCTGGTGGCGCGCCGCGACGCCGTAAAGGTGTTTAAGGCGCTCAGAGAGGAGGGAGCGCCACCCGAGATACGCGCTATGTTCACCCCACGTGCCGCTGTTTCCACACGCGAGACGCGCGCCTCTGATCGAGGTAGCCTCCACCTGCACAAGTGCAGATTGACCGCCTCTCAGAAGGCTTTTTCGTATCGGGCTGCAGTTGTCTGGAACCGCCTGCCACCACAAGCTTGTGCCGCCCATTCATTGGATGGTTTTAAGACCGCTATGCGAAGTGTGATTTTACCGATGTAGTGTAGTGAAGTGTACTCGTTTTTATCGTATTTTGTATATTATTTGTAACACTGACATGAAACCAGAATAGCCACCTCGTGGATGGTTTTTAATACACTGATTGATTGATTGACATCACATCTTCTACAAGGGTCATCACATCTTCAACTAGAGGCATCGCATCTTCCATAGGGGGCTCACAGCTCTCAGTACAGGCATCACATCTTCCCGTAGGGGCATCACCGTTTACAGTAAGAACATCACATCTTTCAGTAGTGGCATCACATCTTTCACTAGAGGCATCACATCTTCCACTGGGGACATCACATCTTCAAGTAGGGGCATCACATCTTCCACAGGAGGCATTACATCTTCCACAGGAGGCAGTACATCTTCCATTAGTTGCATCACAGCTTCCAGTAGGGATATCACATCTTCCACTAGGGCGCCACATCTTCCACTAAGGGCATTGCATCTTCGACTAGGGACATCACAACTTTCAATAGGAGCATCACATCTTCCTGTAGAGGCATCACATCTTCCACTTGGGGCATCACATGTTCCACTATAGAGGCATCGCGTCTTCTAGAAAGGGCATCACATTTTCCAACAGGGCCTTAACATATTCCACTAGGGCATCACATTGTCTATACAATGGGCAACCCATCTTCCACTATGGGCATCATATCTTCCACCAGTCATCACAGCTTCCAGTGGGCATTACATTTTCCACTATAGGCATCAAATCTTCTACTAGGGACATCACAACTTCTACAAGGGGCATCACCACTTCCACTGGAGGCATCACATCTTCCACTAGGGGCATCACATCTTCCATTGGAGGAATCACAGCTTCCAGTATGGGCATCATATCTGCCAGTACAAGAGGCATCACATCGTCCACTTGGGCATCAAATCTCCCACTAAGGGCACCACAGCTTTCAGTGGGCGCATCACATCTTACAATAAAGCATCACATCTTATATAAGGGGCATCACATCTTCTACTAGGGGCATCACACCTTCCACCAGGGGCATGACAGCTTCCAGTCGGGGGCATCACAGCTTCCAGTAGGGGCATCACATCTTCCACTAGAGGCATCGCATCTTCCACAAGGAGCATTACATATTCCATTAGGGGCATCACAGTTTCCAGTAGGGGCATCCCATCTTCTACTAGGACACCAAATCTTTAACTAGGGGCATCACAGCTTTCAATAGGGGCATCACATCTTTCACCTAGGGGTATCACATCTTCCAGTGGAGACATGCAATCTTAAACTAGGGGCATCACACCTTCCACTAGAAGCATTGCATTTTATATTAGAGGCATCACATTTTCCAATAGGGCCTTAACGTCTTCCACTAGGGGCATCACAGCTTTGAGTAGGGGCGTCACATTCTCCACTAGGGCATCACATCTTATACAAGGGGGATCCCATCTTCCACTAGGGGCATCACATCTTCCACAAGGGGTACCACAACTGTGACTAAGGATCATCACATCCCTCATTAGGGAATTACGTCTCTCACAATTAAGTGGGTAGCACGACACTAGTTCGGTGGCATAGTGCTCCACAAGGGAGTTGAAATTCTATAATCACGATCCGGGCATTACGACCCGGGCATACCGCATTTGCGGTATTTGCGGTATAGTAGCTACGCCCTTCCCAGAGTGTGGGTAGGTACTTACATATTTGTTTTGTAGAAGAAATCCAAAGTTCTTTTCTCTTGCACATTCTCCTACACCAATGTCATGTGAGTAATGTGTTGCAACTAACTTCCAATGATTTTCATTGAATTTCCAAGGACAATGAAACCAATGATTTACATGTTTGACCTACTCAGTACAAAATCAACAACACTTATCACTTGTAAGCCTCTACAAACACAATCACCAACACTCCACTGGGTTTACATTTCTTTTACATTTATGTTATAAGCCTTTAAATATTAATTTACTAAGAATTAAAATATTAATTAAACCCAGTTCAAGTTCAATGGAGATGTGTAAACAATCTATCAAAACAATACCGTGCTTCGCTGGCGCCGGCGTTGCGGACAGAGGTATTTTGACCAATCAGACACAGCCATTTCTGCTGCTGAAACTCGTCTGTCAGCAGATTTGCGTTCTATCGTAATCGTATCGTTATTGGTGGGTGACGTCATCAATATCAGCTGTTTGCGTCTATCAAAAAAATAACAGCCGGCGCAGTCAGTTTTTTTTTTTGTTGGTGAAACCCGGCTCATGTCCGCAGTTTTTTTTTAGCGGCGATTTTTTTTTCTTCTGCGTGCTGTGATTATTTTTTGGTAAAACTGGCCTCAGGTACAGACAAATAAATGCCAACACTGTAATGCTGAGACAAAACTGGTCAAAATGCCTTTCTTATTTATATTTATCAATTCAAAATTTTTACCTTCAGTGACCTAAACTTGACCTGAACTTGACCTGAACTTGACATTAACTTCACGTAAATGAAGTCAGGTGGTAAAATGACCATCACTATCGAATTTTACGTGGAAAATAACTCATAAAACATGTGTTGCATGACTTTCGTAGATATTTTTAGCATAGTGACCTTTTGTGACCTGACCTTGACTTTGGCCAACAAAATCACCTTAGCTCATGCGGGATGTGTATCATACCTCTGGCAGCACTTTGGGTGATCATGGTCGTAATCGAAGGCTTTAGATGGAAAGTATGGCCCACAAACTCAAATACGTCGATTTTTACCCTTGACCTGACCGTGTCCTTACATTTTACCTCAGTTTGACATTTATGAGAATGCTTTAGATTCGTCTCATTGAGAGATTTCGATTGCCGCCTTGTGCGTCTCACTGCGATCATTGGTTCGGAAGATAACCAGGGGGCGTTTAACGCCCCCCCCCCTCCGCCCCCCAGTCAATGGTGTTCTGCTGAGATCCCAGTCAATGCCGGGCTAAAATATATTGTAAGCAACTTTTCCAAATGCTATTAGTCTTAAAATAATTGAAAATGCATAAGCAAACAAAATACTTCTTTAATGTGTCGAATTTTCCCCCACCCATATTCAAAACAACGTTTTGTAGTTCTGGATCCTCCCTTCTGGCACCGCCCCTGTGCTGACCTCCCACTACCCTGTGTAGTGGGCCGTTCGGCCTGCCCTGGCCCCGTATGATCCTGCCTCCTGGCACCGCCCCTGTGCTGACCTCCCACTACCCTTTGTAGTGGGCCGGTCGGCCTGCCCTGGCCCCGTATGATCCTGCCTCCTGGCACCTCCCCTGTGCTGACCTCCCACTACCCTGTGTAGTGGGCCGGTCGGCCTGCCCTGGCCCCGTATGATCCTCCCTCCTGGCACCGCCCCTGTGCTGACCTCCCACTACCCTGTGTAGTGGGCCGGTCGGCCTGCCCTGGCCCCGTATGATCCTGCCTCCTGGCACCGCCCCTGTGCTGACCTCCCACTACCCTGTGTAGTGGGCTGGTCGGCCTGCCCTGGCCCCGTATGATCCTCCCTCCTGGCACCGCCCCCGTGCTGACCTCCCACTACCCTGTGTAGTGGGCCGGTCGGCCTGCCCTGGCCCCGTATGATCCTGCCTCCTGGCACCGCCCCTGTGCTGACCTCCCACTACCCTGTGTAGTGGGCCGGTCGGCCTGCCCTGGCCCCGTATGATCCTGCCTCCTGGCACCGCCCCTGTGCTGACCTCCCACTACCCTGTGTAGTGGGCCGGTCGGCCTGCCCTGGCCCCGTATGATCCTGCCTCCTGGCACCGCCCCTGTGCTGACCTCCCACTACTCTGTGTAGTGGGCCGGTCGGCCTGCCCTGGCCCCGCCCCTATGTTAACCTCCCCTACCCTGTGTAGTGGGCCGGTCGGCCTGCCCTGGCCCCGTCCCTATGTTAACCTCCCCTACCCTGTGTAGTGAGCCTCCCCTCCCGCCACCGCCTCTGGTTGACCTGCGACCGCTCTGTGCCCCGGGCCGATCGGTGCGAGTCGGGGCTGTCAGAGAGCGGCCGGGCGGCGCGCGGTGCGGCACGCCACAGCACGGACCAGGGACGTCAGGCGGTGGCCTCCCTGGACCTGGGGTTCGTCAGTGCCCGTCCTGGTCCGGCGTTCCGGCGTTCCGGCGTTCCGGCGGTCCAGTGGTCCTGCGGTCCGGTGGTCCAGTGGTTCTGTGGTCCGGTGGTCCTGCGGTCCGGTGATCCGGTGGTCAAGTGGTTCTGTGGTCCTGCGTTCCGGTGGTCCAGTGGTTCAGAGGTCCGGTGGTCCGGTGGTCCGGTGGTCTAGCGGTCCGGTCTGCAGCGGTTCCGGCGTCCAGCAGCCGTCCTGGTGCCAGCTGTTAGCAGCGCGTGGTCTGGTGTTCTGGTCCAGACAGAAGGGCCGGAGAACTCTGCGGACGCCTGGCGACAGCGGACCTGACGGGTCGACCACAGCTCACAGAGTCTGCAGGTGCAAGGTGAGTTAAACGTCTGGGTGCGACTAAAATGTAAAAAACGAGCAGGAAGTCTAAAGTTATGTTCTGAAAGCCTAAAGGTTCAAGAGATACAAATATATTTGTATTTAATTACATAGCATCTTATGCCGGGCGCGGATCCAGGAGGGGGGGGGCGCCTGGGCGCCCCCCCCCCCTGAGCCCGGGTTGCGCCCAGGCACGTAGCCAAGGGGAGGGCGGCGGGGGCGGCCGCCCCCTCCCCCCTAGAGGCCAGGCTCTTTACTACACGAAGCGTGGTCTTTAGAGAGTTTAGCGGACTTCAGAGGACTTCAGAGTCGAATGGGCTCCCTGAACACGTCGAATGGGCCACTAGCCAGCACAGAGGGGCCCCTGGGCAGGTTGAGAGGCCACTGAGCATGTCGACAGGGCGACAAAGCAGCCAGCGCAGTCCTTTGCCAGGTCATAAGGGCCCCTGAGCAGGTTGGAGGGCCCCTGGACAGACCAGAGGGCCCCTGGGAAGTTAAGAGAGCCCCTGTGCAGGTCAGAGGGGCCCTGACCAGACCGAAAGAGCCCCTAGGTGGGTCAGAAGGGCCCCTGAACATGCCGAATGAGCCCCTAGCCAGCACGGAGGGGCCCCAGGGCAGGTCGGAGGGCCCTCGGAGCATGTCTCAAGGCGACAAAGCACCCAGCGCAGTCCCTTGCTAGGTCGGAAGGGCCCCTTAGAAGGTTAAAGGGCCCCTGGAAAGTTAAAAGGGCCCCTGCGCAGATTGGAGGAGCCCCTGATCAGACCGAAAGGACCCCTGGGCGGGTAAGAAGGGCCCCTGACCATGCCGAAGTGGCCCCTGGCCAGCACGGAGGGGCTCCAGGGCAGGTCGGTGGGCCCCTTGAGCATGTCGGCAAGGGTGACAAAGCAGCCAGCGCAGGCCAACCAGAAGAGTCGCTGGGCCAATCGGAGGGGCTCCTGGGCAAGTCAGAGGGGCCCCTGGCTAGACCGAAAGGGTTCCTGGGCCGGTCGGAAG
>JAXIVJ010013852.1:35000-36057 GCA_036785665.1 Chirona hameri
CCCCCAACCAACCTTCGGGCCGATATATTTGTATCGGATAGAAAATCATTATCGCCAAAAAATACGTGTCCTGAAATGTCTCTAAAGTTCTGGGATCATGGTGGGGCCCGGGATGGTCTTTCTTTACTATTGCTAGTTATGAAGTATGAACCCCAAATACCACCTACCCCCAACCCAACCTTCGGCCGATATGTTTTTCTCGGATAGAAATCATTATCGCCAAAAATACGTGTCCTGAAATGTCTCTAAAGTTCTGGGATCCTGGTAGGGGCCGGGAAGGTCTTTCTTTATCATTGCTAGTTATGAAAAATGAACCCCAAATACCACCACCCCCAACCAACCTTCCGGCCGATGTATTTGTATCGGATATAAATAATTATCGCCAAAAAATACGTGTCCTGAAATGTCTCTAAAGTTCTGGGATCCTGGTGGGGGCCGGGATGGTGGCGGGGGGCCGCTTCCATTGTTTTAACATAGGGGCCGGCGAACCGCCTGTTCGCGGCCCCCATCTGCCTTGGGAAATATGAGGGAAGTTGATTTGGTCGTTTGAAGTTTACCCAAGTGATATCTCAAGATTATGATGGTAACGCCACCACAACAAGGGGCAATAATGTGTGATTAGCTTGCAGGCCGTTGTCCAGGGTGGGGTGTCATCCGCCCACCCGGATTCCCTATGTATCGGCTGCCGAGCTGGCTAAGCATTAGCGACGACGTCACTGGTGCTGTGGTCCAGTTCGTTGGCCAGCCCAGTCGCCGCAAGCTAGCTGGCTTTCGAGCGTTTTGCGGTCTTTTTGACCGGTGTTGACGAGAGCGGCAATTTGAAGTTCCTCGTCGTTAGATAAGTAAGTTATGTTGGAAGTCTATATGGTATTTTTTTACAAGCTTTTTTAAACCATATCTTGAACATTAACCCCTCGCCCGGGAAGGGGGATGGATGCCACCCCCCCTCGGTTTTTTTCTAAAAAAATAACTTCGTAGTTTTTTAACTGATTTGCAATGAAACGTTCAGTACCCCGACTGTGGACAAATTTGACACATAATCTGACAAATTTGAGGC
>JAXIVJ010013853.1:0-36054 GCA_036785665.1 Chirona hameri
TTTGGGGTCACCAGAGGGCAATCAAAGGGTCAAATTTTTCCAAGTATAGATGGTACATTGTTCCAGAAACCTCTCTAATATCTTGGGAACAAATGATAGCTAGGAAAATCAAACAAAATGCAATCGCCCAACCATTGGTGTTCTCAAATTACAAGAGCTCATAGCCAGGTAGGCTCAGGTCCAAATTTTAAAAAAAAATTTCTCCCAGAAGGTCAAAACCAAATTTCAAATTCAAAATTTTCAATTCAAATTTTAGCTCAGGGTTTATGCTCCCAGAGGTCACCAAATGTCACGATGGCTATTCCTTTTCCAAAAACGTTTTTTTGTGAATAACTTACTCAGTTAAACATAGTGCAATAATTTTTAACAATACCCATCGTGTTTGTCTCGTCCAATGACCGCTTCGCACATATTATTAATGGTGACCTGGTTAGGTCAACTTCAAATGTTTTACCTCAGTTGTCACTCTGGGTTCAGTTGTTACTGGTTCAGATGTCCTGGTTCATTTGTCCTGGTTCATTTGGCACTGCTTCAGTTGTCTCTGGTTCATTGCACTGTCACTGGTTCACACTTGTCACTGACTCAGTTGCACTTACTGTTTAGTTGTCCCCTTGGTTCAGTATGTCCCTAGGTTCAGTGTCCCTGTTCAGTTTGCTCTGGTTCAGTTTCCCCCTGGTTCAGTTGTTCACTGATTCAGTGTGCACTGATTCAGGTTGACCATAGTACCACATGCAACTTTGCTATGCACTATGAAATATGCCTAAGCCTTATGCTATACAAGAGGACCTTGGTTTTTTATATCATGTCATATATGTATATCATGTCATGCAGGTGTATCACGACATCCCCTGATTCTCTACCCCCTGTCCCCCGCCAGAACGCGCGCCTGCACACATGAGACACACGGCCGCTGCCCTACCGTCTGATTGCCGTCCTGCGAGGCTGTGTTTCCCGGTCACTTCCGGCCATGTGGCTGCGCCAGCTTGTCTGCTATCTGAGCGGGCGGACCGGGTCCGCTGGCCGCCTCGCAAGAGCTGCATGCCCGGGCTCCGTGGTGCCGGATCTGGGCCGGCCTGTTCGCCGACGCCTCCCAGCAGCCCGCCCAGCACCGTTGACGGCCGCTCCTGCTGTTGGCGCCGACCGGAGCTGGCGCGCCTGAGCCGGCCTTGATAGGCCGGCCATGTGCCGGGGTGGCTGACTCCGACTGTGGTTCTTCCAGGGCGTGGCGGGCTCAGCTGCATACGATATATATGGACCTTTCGGGTTCCTGGCAGAGCGACGGCCGGTCGGCGCAGGAGCTAGAAGACACGGGTTGTGGCGGGGCGCGTGTCCCCAGATCCTCCCATTCTCCTACCTCTGCTGCTCTCCCTAGCCATCCCCCTGCTCGGCATCCCCACATCTGCCTCGCCGAGCACTAGGTATTTGTGCTAGGTGCGCGCGGCAGGCTGGGACCTGCAGTACGTTTGCAACCGTCTGCTCACCGGACCACGCTCATCGACATTTGGATTCACGGAAGGTACAGAGGCGGACTGGGACGGGCGATGGGGAAGGCAAAATGGGGGCTTACTTAGACGAAATTATGGTTTCATGTTGGCTCGGCTGTGGAATATCGGTGGAAGTGAAAATTGTAACTATGATGTGTGTCTGCTGGGCTTGTTAATATCCTCTTCTATTCTGTTTCCCTTTCTCTTCCCTTTCTTAAATTATGCCATATTTTCCCGTATACATGCTGTTTTGTAACGTCTTATGTATTTTTGTATCAGATAATTGAGCTATACTACCTTTTTCCTAACGTGTCCACTAGATTTTGCCCCTCCCCCCCCAACCCAACATAAAAACGACTGCTATAGATCCAGCCCCCCGATCATGGCATCATGCCTTGTTCTTCTCCCGTCAGGCCCCGCAGGGGCGCATTTTGGGCGCTGTGGAGTACCAAACAGCCGAGGCGGAGACCCCAGGTTCCGTAGGCGCTACTACCCACGCCCTGTCGCGCCGGCGGCGGGCAGCGGCGCTTCCGCGGGATGGTGCGCTGGGAGGTCGCCATCCAAGCCCGCCCGTCCCACGTCACCGGCTCGGAACACCTCAGTCAGGGGCCTGTTTCTCTGGTGCTGCTGGAGACTTGCTGCTGCTCAAGCTGAGCGACCGCTGCCCGACTGCAGCAGACGAGGAGAGCTGCCTGAGGTCCCGCCTCCTGTCAATCAGGGGCCGTCATACAGGACAGGAGGAGCTGGTGCTGAGAATAGCGATGTTGGTGCCTGCGTGTCGGCGTAAAAGCCTTCAGCTCTCCGATAGAAGCTGCCATGACGCGTCTGAGTGTATGTCGCGTCCTGCTGCTTAATCCGCCTTTGCGCATCGGCATTAAAGACATGTTTCTACAGTTCCGGTTGCGAAGAACGTGCCAGAGTTACCATGCTCGTTATGTTACTGAATTTCATGTTTATGAACCAAGAGCCCTAAAAAACTGTGTCTTCCTCCGTTGCCCAAGGGCTAGCGTTAAATCGAGGAGTAAGGGTGTGTGACCCCTCCCTGAAGACTGCCTTGCTGTTGTGCCTCCATGTTATAAATGTGACCATTTTCTTACAAAAATAAGTCAGCCTCACCAGGAGATCCCCGATATCGGCTTGTCGGTACGAGTGTTTGGGTGCCGAGCGTCGTGATGCCTTTGGTTGACGGCCGACAAGGGGTTGTATGATGGAGACACATGTCCTTGGCTTAATACAAATAATTGTACGTGCTGTTGTAGGTTCCTTTCAGGCTTTACCCTTCGACGGCAGCTGGAGCAACGTCTGTGCCCGTTGGATCTGGCCGTAGCTGGGTCAAGTTACCCTATTTGTAACAGGCTCCTGGCTACCCCCTATTGTAACAGGGGGGGGGGGGGGATTCCGCCACCCCCGGAGATTCTCGAGATCTACTCTGTCCGATTTTCAACAAATGTGTGTGGTCCGATTTTCACAAAGGTGTTTGGTTCCCCTCAACAGGATCTACATTTCTAAATAATACAAAATATAAATGTTTGATAGGGGGGCAACAGGTGGGCAAAAACTACACATTTAGTGGTATTTTGGATCCAACATAGCTGTCATGTTTATCAACCGATTTTAACAAACAACTAATAGGGAATTGATAGAGATTGAATTGGAAATGATATTGGGGGGAGGGACGATGGACGTTTTGAAAATAGGCAAAAATCATAGGCGTGTGCTGGTCACTCAATATGGGGGTGAAGTAAAATGCGTATTAAAATCATTTTTTGATGCTGTTTTTTTTTTTATAAATGAAATGGTATGTGATTGTGACATTAGACAAAAACAGTTATAAATAATTTTTTTTTTTTGCCATAGGCGGTACCAAGGTTAAGTGAAAAAGGGAGGTAAAATTGGGGAAAAAATATTACCGCAGACAAGTTGCTACCCAGCACTGTAAATATGTTACTGATTGTAGATAGTTCCTTTTTTCTACGTTGTACGTCATCATAGGCGTATCCAGGATCCAAACTGGGGCGCGCAAGACCTTTGGATAAGTATATTATCCGCTATTATGATACCTAACTAGTCAACAGTGACCTATTTCACTTACACCCTTCAATTAAACATGCTTACCCCCTGTTTACCCTACCCGATCCGCCCTTATTATCTAATAATCATATCTAGAGTACCCATGTGTTGCGTATTTCATCCGAAAACAGCAGTATGTTATGTCATTGTACGCCCCATGCCTCTTAGTTTCCTTGCAATAATATGACCCCTTATCTTCCATTCCTGAGCGCGCCTCTGCAACAGAGATAGCTTTATTCCCTTTTCTCAAGCCTACATATGTACATATATCATTTTATATGCGTAACCGTCTAATGCGCCGTTATCGCTGGCAGTAACGTTCATCACCATGCAGGGACCCCCTTGCCAGTTTTCAACTTGTGCCTCGAACACGCCCCTATAAACTCTATATGTCATAAATTATGCAAAAGAAAGGGAATGGGGGGGGGGTGGGGGGAAAGTTCACGCTCCCCCTGTACAAATAGGGTTAAGCAATGGGTCGTTGAAGGCTTAGTACGAATACTGGGCACGGATTAGTTCAGCAGCGAGCAGTGGCTAGTAAAGCTGGGCTTATCATACCAGGCAGAGACTACTACAGGCCTTAGTCAATTAACTACCAACCCTACTAGAAAGGCTTGTTACAGGCCCATATTTTTCCTGATTAGGGGTGCCTGGTCACTGTATGAGGACAGACCACGACGATGCTCATGCTAACAATGGCGTGGGGCTTGTAGAACAAGCTCGTTTCCCCCGAATCAGCCTAGAAATAAGCTTACCATATAAGGCAATTATGCATGCTCATTTTTGCGCTGGATGGGCGTTATTTGACGAGGGGCTACTGTAGGTATTTTTTACAGTTGTAGGCCAGAAAACCGACCCCCCCCCCCGTGACGAATAAGGGTTCCTGTCTAACTGGCAAAAGCGACCTCTCAGACAGGCATAGAGCCCTATCAGGCCTGGACATAGGTCATTTCAGTAACGACAGGGAACCTAAGGCTCCAAGGCCTGCAAAATTCCGTATCAACCCAACTGAGGCTCTCTCAAACCGCCGGGGCTCTTATCGACCGAGACAATGACCCTCTTAGACCAGCCTTGGGCCCCGCTCAGGCCCGCCAAGAGCCACTCCGAGCCGACCGATCGCCCCCTCAAGTCAGTCGACCGAGATCCCCTAAGGCCGACAGAGAAGAGCTCCCCAGCAACACTAGGGACCAAGGGCTTCCTCAAGCCGATCGAGGGGGGGGGCCCTTCATGCGACTGAGGCCCCCTAAGGCTGTCAGGGACCCACACAGGCAAACCCGAGGGCCCATTCAGGTCGCCCCGAGAGCCACTTAAGGCCGAGCACGGGCCCTCAGACCAAACAAACCGTCCAAGATCTTAGGCCGAGCTCCCCTTAGGCCGAACGAGAGCCACTCTAGGCCGGACCGATGGCTTCAGCTCAGCCTGGGGGGGAGGGGGCTCCCAAAGATATATAAAGTTCCGCCCCTGGCCAGTCGGCATTTTCCGCCATGCATACAGATACATATTTATATTGGGAAGCTTCTACTAAACTTCTACTAAATGATGCATGCGGCCGTTCGTCTACGACCGAAGAGCCGTTATTGTGGCGGCCACACGGTACAAGGTGAGCCGTGGCGGCCACACGGTACACCGGTGAGCCGTGGCGGCCACACGGCACACGGTGAGCCGTGGCGGCCACACGGCACACGGTGAGCCGTGGCGGCACACGGCACAACGGTGAGAACATAGCGCCTAATTTAAGCGGTAGACCTCGTTTGTCACGCTCCAGTGATATATAATAGCATTACATTTGTGCTAGCCGTTACCTGGCGCAAGGGTGTGTGTATGTGTGTCGACATCCTATTATGTGATTCGACAATAAAATACAACTTTGCTTTACTTCACCTGCCAGACGCTGTATGAATTTCTAAGCTTATAATCAAATTTGTAAAAAATATATTTGCATGATGTTATCAATATTAGCAACAAGCAGTGGTCGTGCGCAGACATTTACAAAGGACCAGAAGCCATTCTGTATAAAAAAATCGAGCCGCTGGCTATATTTTTGTTTAAAAATGCCTCAGGACTGGAAATTTGTTATGTTTGGGCAGTGGGTAAAATACCTGCATATGATTTGGCTTTGCTGCTGCATTTTCCGAGTCGCTGTTTTGACGCTAAACATCTCCCGTGCCGAGTCCTGTGGCCATTTTTTAAATCGTGTCACAGCTCGATAAAAAAATGGCCTCTCGTCTTTACCTTGAGGGGCGCCCACCCGACGGGGGTACCACCGAGGCCATTTATAGGGGCGCACCACAGGGGGAAACTAGCCAGGGGTTTTTGGGGGGCCAAATCCAGTGACATATTTCCAAAAAAGTTTGTTGAGCGGGGGGGGGGGCATAGCCGTCAGCGGAAACGTTGTTGACCGGGGGAGGGGAGGGGAGGGGGGGGGGGGGGGGGGGGGGGGGGTTAGAGCGGGACGTAGCCGTCCCTCCACTTAATCCTATTTGTAACAGGGCCCTGGCGTACCCCTATTTGAAACAGGGGAGGGGGACTGCGCCCCCCCCCCCCCCCCCTCCAAGAGATCTCGAGATCTACCCGTCCGAATTTTCAAAAATGAAACGGTGTTTGGTTCCCCCCTCAACACGATCTACATTTAAAAAAAACACGATTTTTTTTTTATAGGGGGGCAACAGGGGGGGGGGGGGGCAAAAACTTCAATTTTAGTGGTATTTGTGATCAAACACAGCTGTCATGTTTATCAAACTGATTTTAACGCAACCAATGAGAATTTTATAGAGATTTGAATTGTAGATTGATATATGGCGGTGACTTTTCAAAATTGAAAATCATAGGCGTGTGCAGGTCACTCAAATATGGTGGTGAATGTAAATGCTAATACAACCATTTTTGATGTTGTTTTGTTGATAAATGAAATGGTGTGTTATTGTGACATTAGACAAAACTGTTATAGAGCATAATTTTGTGCCATAGGCCGGCACCAGAGTTAGTGAAAAAAGGGAGGTCAAATAAAAACAAATATTAACCGCAGGCAAGTTGCTACCCAGCTTCTTATAAATAAGTTACTGATCGTAGATAGTTCTTTTTTACATGTTTAACTTCATCAAGGCGTATCCAGGATCCAAAATGGGGAGGCGTAAGACCTTTTGATAAGTATATTATCCGCTATTATGATACTAACCAGTCAACAGTGACTATTTCACTTACAACTTCAATTCACATTGCTTACCCCCCTTTTAACCCTACCTGGACTCGCCTATTATCTTACAATCGTTCGTAGAGTACCCATTCGGTGCGTGTTTCATCCCGAAAACTGCAGTATGTTATGTCATTGTAGGCCCATGCATCTTAGTTTCCCTGCAATATATGACCCCCCTTTCTTCCATTCCTGAGCGCGCCACTGCAAAACAAAATGACCTTATTTCCCTCTCCTGGCCTCATATGTACATTATATAAAATATAAACTAACCGTCTATTGCGCCGTAATCGCTGGCTTATCGTCAATCACCATGTCAGTCACCCCCCCCCCCCCCCCTTTCATGTACCTGAACCACGCCCCTGGAACTCTATATGAAATACATTATGCAATTAATGGAAGGAGAAGCTATCTTTTACATATTGATAGATATTTCTCTTACATCACTCTATTGGCTTCCCGCCAAGCATTGGAATACTTCCTGGAAACCTCCCTCCCTTTCCAAGCCCCTGGAAACCGCCTCTGCGATACAATTTTTATGATATTTCATTAACATCAACTAATTTTCACTTGTTTCAATCACCGTAAACCGATGTAACTCCTTCATACTCGAGGCAGTTAGGAAGAAACCGTGAAGATCGCATTTCCGTATTATCGCCAAATGTCGCCGCAGAACCCACTCAAAACCGTGCCCTGGAACCGCCTTTGTTAAGGTTAAGACTCAAAATTTTGACTCCATATGTGGAAATCTATTTTGGGAAAAGTCCCAAAATTTCATGGGTTTGCTCCCAGCCGTTCCGGAGATATTTGCGAAAAACATGAGAGGGAGGGGGGGGGGGGCAGAATCAGCTCCCCCTGTTACAAATAGGGTTAACCCCTCGCCCTACGGGGGTGGGCCTGACAGGCCCCCCCCCCTGAGGTTTTTCTTGAATAACTTTTGACACATAGGGTGCATCTTGCTGACATTTTTGGTAGCTGAGTTTACAAGAATTATACGTAGGCTGTAAACAATTATTTGAAATTGGTTAAGTATTTTGGGAGATAATAATGTTTTGCTGACGTCACGTTTGGTAAAAAATGAGAAATATTTGCAAAATCGTAGAAAACAGAGTTTTAAAGCAAATGACAAACTCAATTCACCAAAGATACAAAATGGCATTCTCTTTTAAATGGCAATCTCGGATTTGCAAAATGTTGGGTTTTTGACCCCTATTTTTTTTTTTAAAATCCCAACAAAATCAAAATTTTCAAAGATATTAGAAAAAAACGGAATATATGTGAGAGAACTGAGTATGGGACAATACTCATAACAAATTTTAAAGCAATATATATCAATAATCATTTTTTTACACTTTTGACACGATACGAACAAATATTTTTTTGGATATTTCGGAGCCAAAACTGGTCTAGGAACATGCCTTTTTATTTACATTTATCAACTTCTAATTTTGAGGTTTTCTGAAGAGCAAAATCGCTGTTCTGGACGTGGTTAATCGAGGTCATTCACTTGACCTGGAAGGTCACCCGTTGACCTGAAACCTAAAAATCGCATACTGTTAGATTCCTCTCATGACAGGCAACATGCTGGTTCTGACCGCATTGCTCTAAGATTGCTTGTTTGGAAGTTAACAAGGGGGGCTGTCAGGCCCCCGTAGGGCGAAGGGGAAAAAAGCTCCCGTAGGGCGAGGGTTAACCCGGCAGTCACTGGGGAATATTCTGTAAACGACTCACTGGGGGGGGGGGGGGGGGGGTTAGTCCCCCCTGATATCTTCAGAACCAATGATCGCAGCGGGACGCGCAATGCGGCATTCGAAAGCGCTCAATGAGGTGAACATAGCGCACACTTACAAAATTCAAATTAAGGTCACATTGTCAGGTCACGGTCAAGTCAAACGTCAAAATTGAGGTATTTGAGTTTATGGACAATACTTTGCCATCCATGGCCTTCGATTGCGCCTAAAATCACCCACAGTGCTGTAAAAGGTATGATACATATCTCACATGAGCTAAAGTAAGATTGTTGGAAAAAATCAAGGTCAATGTCAGGTCACAAAAGGCCACTACACACAAAATACCTACGAAAGTCATGCAGCACATGTTTTATGGATTATTTACGCGTATAATTCGATAGTGATAGTCATTTTAACCACCTGACTTCATTTACGTTAAGTTAGTGTCAAGTTCAGGTCAAGTTCAGGTCACTGAAGGTCAAAATTTGAAATTGATAAATCGAAATGAAAAAAAGCTTGTTTCTATATAAGTTTTATCTAAAAAATACAGTGCTGACATTTATTTGTCTGTATCTGGTCATAAAAGCCAAAAAAAACGCAATTTCAAAATATTACGTCATGATTTACCCATACTTTATATGCCATATCAGTCAAAAAAGATGATATAATTTTTAAATTTGGTATGGATCGCCCATATCTCCTGAGCGGCTGCATGCTTCAGCGTATAAAATAACGAATGCTTAGATAAATCAAGTCATTTTTTTAACAAGAATTATTTTTGTTCATTTGGACGTCTGGCGGGTGCCACGCGCTGTGGTACCACCCCTATCAGAACGCATCATAACCAAATCAAATTGATTTGCTGGTCCTATCCAATGGTGAACACCAGATCTCAATCGGAACAGTGGTTGCAAAGTAATTATCTTCCGAAAAGCTTCTGTATGACCGGGCCGGGCCGGGTCGGGCCGGGTTCGGCCGGGTCGGGGCCGGGTCGGGTCAAATGTAAAATTTGTCTAGTAAGTTGACGAGAAACTTCACGGACCGCTTCGCGCCCCGCTCAGTAATCTAATCAATCAAAAACTTTAAATCAATTACTTGCTTCAAATTCGTACCCCACAGTGAAGATGAAAGCATGCTCATTCAGCAATGACAGCACTGATAGTGTTTTCAGTAGGAAGGTCATTGGTTCGTTTCGTTGAGCTCTTCCGATGCTTACGCGGCAAGGCCGGTTTATTTTCGAAATACAGTGTAACAATTGCTAACAATGCATACGTTAACAGCACAAAAGACGAATGGAGCATTGTCTGTAAGTTACACTGGAAGCAAGTTCCGCGCACTAATGTGTTTATCCAGGGGCGTCGTTTTCTGAAAATGATTGGGTAGGGGCCCCCAATGCTAACTTTATAAATTTTAAGGTCATTCTTACGATGCAAAGCAATAGGCCTAATGTACAAATGTGACATTATTGGTAGGGCCCTGACCTTACCAGGCCTATATAAAACGACACCCATGTGTTGATCGCTCAATTCCAAATTACGAGTAATTATATACTTAAAGGGAGTGTGCCTACTGTTTTGGAATGTAAACAATATGTTTCATGCAGTAAGTACCTATTGGTTTGATTGTTGTATATGATTAAATTGACATCTGGAGCCTCCTTTAGTTGAATTTTTCACTTGCATTGTTTGTTTGCTTATTTTTTTTGTTTCGATATCTATAAAACGATCGCCACATATGGTGATGTTTTTGTAAAACGGCGCACATAAGACAATACAATCACTGTCACATCATGCAAGATAGAAACACAAGTTTTGCACAGCACGTTCTTGCCACTGTGAACTTTTATTATGTGCAAGTTTCGTAGCTCTAAATTTATATCTTTCTTCAAATAATGGCCATCGGCCATCATCGAAACGGCCAGCATCGAAAAACATGATGGCCGTCCAGTTTCTTTTCGGCTGCTGCTATCAGCGTGCACAAGCTGTTGTGTTGAAATTGCTATTGGCCGGCACTAACATATGCTAGCAGTTGAATCGATAGTTGCAGTGCTTCTAGTAGCGGAAGCCCTCTGGAGTCTACCCGATAACTGTTTGCTCCCAGCAAGTTCCTGGAGTCTTTGGAATATCTCAGCAACCTAGGGCGAATCTGGAGAAACGAAGTCATGGGTCAATTCAGAAAATTATGTTCTGTAAGTCTCTATGGGCCTTGGTTCTATTATACCAGTGTCAATAACCCCAAATAAGCGATTGTGAGTAGGCACACTCCCTTTAAGTCATTGTGCAACGCTCAGTATGGTCTTTCACAAGAGCCGGACCTCATGATGCCACGCTGCATTGTTCCGCTCAGACTGGCCGGGCCAAGACAATTGACCCGCACCGCAGATGGTCAACGGGCGGCCCCGGGGCCGTCCCGCGGAGTAGTCAGCTGCCGAGCATCACGCCACTTCACACTTCCCAGCTCACTGGGCTGCCTGTCT
Source organism: Chirona hameri (assembly GCA_036785665.1). NCBI lineage: Eukaryota > Metazoa > Arthropoda > Thecostraca > Balanomorpha > Balanidae > Chirona > Chirona hameri. The sequence continues at coordinate 10,951 of JAXIVJ010013853.1, forward strand.
GTCTGCCTGCTGTCTGCCCACTGCCTGTCTGCCTGCCCACTGCCTGCCTGCCTGCCACCGGCGGACGAGGCTAGTCGATACATCATATATTCATAATACAATAACACTCAACCTCAAAGGGCTCACAATCACACAGCTGGCTGAGACCAGGCTCGGCATGACTGGCAGTGGCAGTGGCGGTGACCCCCAGGTTCGGCAGATATCTGAGCCCGCTGACAGCTGACAGCTGAGGCGTCTCGGCTATCCCGGGAGCGGATCGGCGGCATCCGAACCGGTCACGAACTGCACGGTCCATGGCTCAGAGGTGGTGGAGGTGAAACGGTCACTGCGGGTCACTGCACATCGGACTTCCGACTACCTCTCTCTCTCTCTCTCTCTCTCTCTCATCTCCTCTCCTCTCTCTCTGGGTCCTCGTCTTGCTGGTCCTCTGCTCTCTCTCATCTCTCATCGGGGGTGTACCACTCGGTTCGCTCTCTCGTCTCCTGGCTCATCTCGGCTCTCTCGTCTCTCGCCTCTCTCTCTCTCTCTCTCTCTCTCTCTCTCTCTCTCTCTCCTCCTCTCTCTCCTCTCTCTCTCTCTCTCTCTCTCTCTCTCTCTCTCTCTCTCTCTCTCTCTCTCTCTCTCTCTCTCCTCTCTCTTCTCCGTCTCCGTCTCCGTCTCCGTCTCCGTCTCGTCTCCGTCTCCGTCTCCGTCTCGTCTCCGTCTCCGTCTCCGTCTCTCTCTCGTCTCTCGTCTCTCCTCCTCTCTCTCTCATCTCTCTCTCTCTCGTCTTCTCTCTCTCTCTCTCTTCTCTCTCATTCTTCTCTCTCTCTCTCTCTCTCTCTCTCTCTCTCTCTCTCTCTCTTCTCTCTCTCCTCCCTCTCTCCCGCCACTGTTGTGCGACGACCGGATGTGAGATTCCCCGATGTTTGCCCTTGGCTGGGAGCGGCTTTACATGGCTGTTCATAGTTACATCGTGTCGGCCCAGGGTCAGCTGAGGTCAATGGATGACCAATTTGCGAGCCACTCAGACTTACCTGCCATTCAACCAGTGTTTAAATCGCATGACTGCGTCGCATTTCTGCTGAACATGCGCTGCTTGCCTCGGCCATGTATCACATTTTAGAAAGCTTTGAATACAACACATCAGATCAACAAGCACATCACCTATGACCTATCCGTGAAACTGAAGCGTCCAACGATGCAAATAAATAACCAGGCTGTATCATTCCCTAACTACGACATGACCCACGTCACTGAAGATCGTGATTGCGCCTTTGTTCTCTGGATACGTCATCAGAGACGGGGCGGGGCAGCGGAGAGAAGCGCAGTAAGCGGTAGCGGAGCGTTGCACGGCCATTGGTGACGTCATCAGTCATCGGTCATTTATCATCGTACCGGCCGGAGAGAACGGAGCAGGCGAGGTCACTGTGACGGGCACAGGGACGGGGAGACGGGACACACCACACAGCGGGAGACGGGACACACACACAGCCGATCACCACACACCACACAGCCGTCACCACACACCCACACACAGCCGTCACCACACACCACACAGCGGGGAGACGGGACACGACCACACAGCCGTCACCACAACACCACACAGCGGGAGACGGGACACACCACACAGCCGTCACCACACACTCCACACAGCCGTCACCACACACCACACAGCCGTCACCACACACCACACAGCGGGAGACGGGACACACCACACAGCCCGTCACCACACACCACAACATCCGTCACCACAACACCACACACCCGTCACCACACACCACACAGCCGTCACCACACACCACATAGCCGTCACCACACACCACACACAGCCGTCACCACACACCACACAGCCGTCACCACACCACACAGCCGTCACCACACACCACACACCCGTCACCACACACCACACAGCCGTCACCACACACACCACACACCACACAGCCGTCACCACACCACACAGCGGGAGGACGGGACACACTACACACCCGTCACCACACACCACACAGCCGTCACCACACCACCACACAGCGGGAGACGGGACACACTACACACCCGTCACCACACACCACACAGCCGTCACCACACACCACACAGCCGTCACCACACACCACACAGCGGTCACCACACACCACACAGCCGTCACCACACACCACACAGCCGTCACCACACACCACACAGCCGTCACCCACACACCACACAGCCGTCACCACACACCACACAGCCGTCACCACACACCACACAGCGGGAGACGGACACACTACACACCCGTCACCACACACCACACAGCCGTCACACACAGCCGTCACCACACACCACACAGCCGTCACCACACACCACACAGCCGTCACCACACACCACACAGACGGAGACGGGACACACCACACAGCCGTCACCCACACACCACACAGCCGTCAACCACACACCACACAGCCGTCACCAACACACCACACAGCCGTCACCACACACCACACAGCAGGAGACGGGACACACCACACAGCCGTCACCACACACCACACAGCCGTCACCACACACCACACAGCGGGAGACGGGACACACTACACACCCGTCACCACACACCACACAGCCGTCACCACACACCACACAGCCGTCACCACCCCACACACCACACAGCGGGAGACGGGACACACTACACACCCGTCACCACACACCACACAGCCGTCACCACACACCACACAGCCGTCACCCACACACCACACAGCCGTCACCACACACCACACAGCCGTCACCACACACCACACAGCCGTCACCACACACCACACAGCCGTCACCACACACCACACACAAGCCGTCACCACACACCACACAGCGGGAGACGGGACACACCACACAGCGGGAGACGGGACACACCACACAGCCGTCACCACACACCACACAGCGGGAGACGGGACACACCACACAGCCGTCAACAACACACCAACACAGCCGTCACCACACACCACACAGCCGTCACCACACACCACACAGCGTCACCCACCCACCACCACACAGCCGTCACCACACACCACACAGCCGTCACCACACACCACACAGCGGAGACGCGGACACACCACACAGCCGTCACCACACACCACACAGCCGTCACCACACACCACACAGCCGTCACCACACACCACCAGCCGTCACCACACACCACACAGGCCGTCACCACACACCACACAGCCGTCACCACACACCACACAGCCGTCACCACACACACAGGCAACAGCCGTCACCACACACCACACAGCCGTCACCACACACCACACAGCCGTCACCACACACCACACAGCCGTCACCACACACCACACAGCCGTCACACAACACACCACACAGCCGTCACCACACACCAGGCACAGCGGGAGACGGGACACACCACACAGCCGTCACCACACACCACACAGCCGTCACCACACACCACACAGCGAGGAGACAGGGACACAGGTCCATCCCAGCAGGCCCCCGTCTGGAGCTGGTCCACAGGTCATCCCAGCAGGAGCTGGTCCACAGGTCATCCCAGCAGGAGCTGGTCCACAGGTCATCCCAGCAGGCCCCGTCTGGAGCTGGTCCACAGGTCATCCCAGCAGGAGCTGGTCCACAGGTCATCCCATCAGGCCCCCGTCTGGGAGCTGGTCCACAGGTCATCCCAGCAGGCCCCCGTCTGGAGCTGGTCCACAGGTCATCCAGCAGGCCCCCGTCTGGAGCTGGTCCACAGGTCATCCCAGCAGGAGCTGGTCCACAGGTCATCCCAGCAGGAGCTGGTCCACAGGTCATCCCAGCAGGCCCCCGTCTGGAGCTGGTCCACAGGTCATCCCAGCAGGCCTCCGTCTGGAGCTGGGTCCACAGGTCATCCCAGCAGGAGCTGGTCCACAGGTCATTTCCAGCAGAGCTGGTCCACGACGTCTCCAGCAGGAGCTGGTCCACAGGTCATCCCAGCAGGAGCTGGTCCACAGGTCATCCCAGCAGGAGCTGGTCCACAGGTCATCCCAGCAGGAGCTGGTCCACAGGTCATCCCAGCAGAGCTGGTCCACAGGTCATCCCAGCAGGAGCTGGTCCACAGGTCATCCCAGCAGGAGCTGGTCCACAGGTCATCCCAGCAGGAGCTGGTCCACAGGTCATCCCAGCAGGAGATGGTCCACAGTCATCCCCAGCAGGCCCCCGTCTGGAGCTGGTCCACAGGTCATCCCCAGCAGGAGCTGGTCCACAGGTCATCCCAGCAGGCTCGTCATCAGAGGTTGGCAAGGAAGCCGTGTAACGTGCTATTCCGTCCGCGAGTCGTGTGCATTGCAGGCAGTGTGTTGCCGGTCAGGTTCCCACAGACAGTGATGTGGGAGACGCCGGGAGAAGAGGTAATTAATTCTCCGTCGAAGAAAGTCGTCAGCAGTGACCCACTTGGTGTGTTAGCACAAAGGGAGGGCCGTCAGGTCTGCATCGACGCGACATGCAACTCATCTAATGGAAACTTCGTCACAAGATGGCACACTCCACAGCTAGATTTTCACTGACACTCTTTATTGAGTCATTTGTACACTTCATATCAACACTTCACTACTAGCACCAAACTGTAGTACGAAAATGCATATGTATACGATAGCAACCTAAAAACTGATAGGTACCTATAAATGGCTTTCCAGAAATGGCTCAAAAGGAAAGTCTCAAAACCTGTTGAAACAGAAATCCGGCAAACAATACGTCAGGAAAAAAAAACAAGCTAATACAATATGCCATAACTACACAGGAATGACAGATATCACAACACGCAGAATTAATTGCCATCCTAGAGATCATGTAGCCTAACCTGAGCAGCCTAAAAGACTCATCATCAATGTAAAAAATATTCAGCTGTCGCGTCAAACCTCACGCCAGCCAAAGTTGACACCAACACTGCACACCAGTAGACACTTTTCCACGCCGCAGTCAGCCGGTTCTGTGGTCACATGACGGCTTTCCCTCGACCTACACGGAAAATGACGCACACAGTACAGTTATAATGACGCAAGTTATCACATCTATTGGAGGAGAATGACGCCAAGTCCGCTATCCCCCAGCACACGACAGGCCAGCGACTGAGGCAGGACAGCCGCGGTGACGGCGAGTGACCAGTCGTTGTCAGATACAGCCAGCAGTCCTTCAGTCATCCACCCGGTGTCAACCAGTGTCAATTGCAGCTATCAGGCGAACTTTCCTAGCTGCCGCCGCAGTCCTACCGGTAGTGCCCACCGCGCGGCCTCTTCGGCTCCCCATCGCGGAGCGTGGCCACCTCATCACCGCGGTACAGCCGCTTCAGACCCCCGCGGCAGCGCGCGGCACGACGTCAGGTCGAGCTCGCGCAAGCTGCGGACAGGCGGCCACCACCAGCTGGGACTGCGGGCAGCGAGCCTGCGGCCCCACACAGGTCGAGTCGGCGCAGCGGCGGCGGCGGCCACCTCTCGGTGTCGGCGCGGGCCAGCTCGCGCAGCGCCGCGTCCACCGTCGGCTGGTGGCCTCCGCCGGCCAGGTCCAGCTCCAGCAGGACTATGCCGCCAGCGCTGCAGCAGGGGAGAACAGCGTCTGCGTGCCGGCCGTGGCGCCCGAGCGGGACAGAAACAGGTGCTGCAGGTTGTCGGCGGGGAGGCGGAACAGACCATCGGCGTCAACGGAGGAGCAGCCTCGCACGTCCAGAAGACGGAGACGCGGTGACCTGCACAGCAGACGCCACAGGTCCGAGTTGTCTGCCCCGCTTTGATTGGTTTCCTTCAGCACGGCCACACTGAGCTCCTCCAGAGCGGGGAAACCGGGCGCCGGCTCCTGGTGGCGGACAGGGGAGGCTGTAACGCTGCTGCCCTCGGCAGATGGCAGTAGTAACGTCATCAACCAGCAATACACCATCCACGTGGTGGCCCTCCACGGTTCAGTGAGAATTCACAACATGCAAACATAACGAATACACAATACACATTACATACGGCCGTAAAACAAATATTCAGAGGAAGTCGTTATTCAATAAAAGCTCAAGGGCCAATTTATGATAAAACAAACATGTCTATAACGCAAGGATACCGGAACCCATCAAAGTGGGATTGTCATTTAGCAAAAGCATCTTCTGCATACCGCAAACATCTGGCTATGTTGACAATGATCTAATGGGAGCGTCACATGTAGCTTGATGGATGACAACTAGGATTCCGTCCCTTTCCTGTTTAGAGTTCCTTGAATGGCTTGACTATAAATACTATCTTCTCATGCCATCTTTAACATCGCGCTGTTATCCACCGAACTAAGTATCACAAGCAGAGGCACCATTTCGTATTTTAGCCTATTTTCCGTGTGACATTTATAGTATCCTGGCATCTGCTCGCTGTTTAACATATTGCGACACCGGGTATGCCAGTACCGATGGCATGACGTCAGAGTCGTGTCTGTGTTTCGAGTATAACTGAGATGCACACCATCATACATTAAAGAGCAGCCATTTTTTTCGCTGCCGTGTGCTCCGTGTACCGCAGAGTACGCCGGTTCTGACTCCCTCCTGGTCCTCGGTTCTGTGTCACGCGGTTCTGACTCCCTCCTGGTCCTCGGGTCTGTGTCACGCCGGTTCCGACTCCCTTCCCTGGTCCTCGGTTCTGTGTCACGCCGGTTCTGACTCTCTCCTGGTCCTCGGTTGTGTCACGGCCGGTTCTGACTCCCTCCTGGTCCTCGGTTCTATGTCACGCCGGTTCCGACTCCCTCCTGGTCCTCGGTTCTGTGTCACGCCGGTTCTGACTCCATCCTGGTCCTCGGTTCTGTGTCTGTCACTGTGTGAATCACAAAGTAGGTCGTGGCTCGGTCTCACCTCGTCCTCGGTGCGGGCGCCAGTCGTATGGCTGTGTTGCTCCAACATAGGACCCTGATATGGGGACATTCCGAGCATCAGCCGCTCGACGGGCAGCGCCGCGTCCCGGCCGCTGCTGACCGTCATGTTGGAGAGATCGAGCACCTCTAGCTGGGGATAGCCGTCCTGTGGGACACCATAGGTCACCATAAGTTAGCATAGGTCACCACAGGTCACCACAGGACACCACATGACACCACAGGACACCACATGACACAACATGACACCCACAGGACACCACAGGACACCACACTGACCACCACATGACACCAGGCCACAGACCCACATGGACACCACATGACACCACATGACACCACAGACACCACAGGACACACATGACACCACAGGACACCACAGGACACCACAGGACACCACAGGTCACCACAGCTCATTGCACGTCACCACAGGTCCTCCACAGGTCACCATCCACAGGTCACCACAGGGTCAAGGTCACACAGGTCACCACAGGTCACCCACAGGTCACCACAGGTCACCAACAGGTCACCTCAGGTCACCACAGGTCACCACAGGTCACCCACAGGTCACCACAGGTCACCACAGGTCACCACAGGTCACCACAGGTCACCACAGGTCACCACAGGTCACCACAGGTCACCACAGGTCACCACAGGTCACCACAGGTCACCACAGGTCACAGTCACCACAGGTCACCACAGGTCACCACAGGGTCACCACAGGTCACCACAGGTCACTCACAGGTCACCACAGGTCACCACAGGTCACCACAGGTCACCACAGGTCACCACAGGTCACCACAGGTCACCACAGGTCACCACAGGTCACCACAGGTCACCACAGGTCACCACAGGTCACCACATGTCACCACAGGTCACCACAGGTCAACCACAGGTCACCACAGGTCACCACAGGTCACCACAAGGTCACCACAGGTCACCACAGGTCACACAGGTCACCACAGGTCACCACAGGTCACCACAGGTCACCACAGGTCACCACAGGTCACCACAGGTCACCAGCAGGTCCACCACAGGTCACCACAGGTCACCACAGGTCACCACAGGTCACCACAGGTCACCACAGGTCACCACAGGTCACCACAGGTCACCACAGGTCACCACAGGTCACCACAGGGTCACCACAGGTCACACACAGGTCACCACAGGTCACCACAGGTCACCACAGGTCACCACAGGTCCACAGTCACCACAAGGTCACCACAGGTCACCACAGGTCACCACAGGTCACCACAGGTCACCACAGGTCACCAGCACAGGTCACCACAGGTCACCACAGGTCACCACAGGTCACCACAGGTCACCCACAGGTCACCACAGGTCACCGACAGGTCACCACAGGTCACCACAGGTCACCACAGGGTCACCACAGGTCACCACAGGTCACCACAGGTCACCAGCACCAGGTCACCACAGGTCACCACAGGTCAACCACAGGTCACCACAGGTCACCACAGGTCACCACAGGTCACCACAGGTCCAGCCACAGGTCACCACAGGTCACCACAGTCACCACAGGTCACCACAGGTCACCACAGGTCACCACAGGTCACCACAGGTCACCACAGGTCACCACAGGTCACCACAGGTCACCACAGGTCCACACACAGGTCACCACAGTCACCACAGGTCACCACAGGTCACCACAGGTCACGCACAGGTCATCCACAGGTCACCACAGGTCACCACAGGTCACCACAGTCACCACAGTCACACAGGTCACCACAGGTCACCACAGGTCTACCACAGGTCACCACAGTCACCACAGGTCTACCACAGGTCACCACAGGTTACCACAGGTACCCAGTTACCACAGTTACCACAGGTTACACAGTACCACAGGTTACCACAGGTTACCACAGGTAAACGGTTACCACAGTACCACAGGTTACACAGGTTACCACAGGTTACCACAGGTTATTCCACAGGTTACCACAGGTTACCACAGGTTACCACAGGTTACCACAGGTTAACCACAGGTTACCACAGGTTACCACAGGTTACCACAGGTTACCACAGGTTACCACAGGTTACCACAGGTTTACCACAGGTCTACCACAGGTTACCACAGGTTACCACAGGTTACCACAGGTTACCACAGGGTTACCACAGGTTACCACAGGTTACCACAGGTTACCACAGTTACCACAGGTTACCACAGGTTACCGACAGGTTACCACAGTTTACCACAGGTTACCTACAGGTTACTCAGCGGCTAGGTTACCACAGGTTACCACAGGTTCCACAGGTTACCACAGTTTACCCAGGTTACCATAGGTTACCACAGGTGACCACCACAGGTTACCACAGGTTACCACAGGTTACCACAGGTTACCACAGGTTACCACAGGTTACCACAGGTTACCACAGGTTACCACAGGTTACCACAGGTTACCACAGGTTACCACAGGTTACCACAGGTTACCACAGGTTACCACAGGTTACCACAGGTTACCACAGGTTACCACAGGTTACCACAGGTTACCACAGGTTACCACAGGTTACCACAGGTTACCACAGGTTACCACAGGTTACCACAGGTTACCACAGGTTACCACAGGTTACCACAGGTTACCACAGGTTACCACAGGTTACCACAGGTTACCACAGGTTACCACAGGTTACCACAGGTTACCACAGGTTACCACAGGTTACCACAGGTTACCACAGGTTACCACAGGTTACCACAGGTTACCACAGGTTACCACAGGTTACCACAGGTTACCACAGGTTACCACAGGTTACCACAGGTTACCACAGGTTACCACAGGTTACCACAGGTTACCACAGGTTACCACACGTTACCACAGGTTACCACAGGTTACCACAGGTTACCACAGGTTACCACAGGTTACCACAGGTTACCACAGGTTACCACAGGTTACCACAGGTTACCACAGGTTACCACAGGTTACCACAGGTTACCACAGGTTACCACAGGTTACCACAGGTTACCACAGGTTACCACAGGTTACCACAGGTTACCACAGGTTACCACAGGTTACCGCAGGTTACCGTAGGTCACAGGCTGTAGCCACACTCTCCCAGCACACCGCACAGCGACAGATGAAGGAACGGACAGGCGATACCAGCAGTGTTGTGCGAGCAGTGCATATGCAATGCAAGAACGTCATGTTCTTCAAAATAAAATAAACGAGACATCGGCTCAATTAATCATCTTACTATAACCACCTGGTTTTAGTGTTAGTTTTAACACGACGATCATCGAATTGAAACCATGCCTGTGGCATCCCCACACTCATTGCAAAACAGGAGTCCCATTGACTCAGTCCTACCCTCCCGTCCTATGCTCGCCTGGCTACACCCGAGTGCCACCTCTACCCACCCGATCTCACCCTATGAGGCCACTCACCGCCAGCGCGCTGACCACCTGGGGCAGCCCTGCCAATCTCACCCCTATGAGGCCACTCACCGCCAGCGCGCTGACCACCCGAGGCAGCCCTGCCAATCTTACCCCTATGAGGCCACTCACCGCCAGCGCGCTGACCACCCGAGGCAGCCCTGCCAATCTTACCCCTATGAGGCCACTCACCGCCAGCGCGTTGACCACCTCTACCCTGCCAATCTCACCCCTATGAGGCCACTCACCGCCAGCGCGCTGACCACCTGGGGCAGCCCTGCCAATCTTACCCCTATGAGGCCACTCACCGCCAGCGCGCTGACCACCTCTACCCACCCAATCTCACCCCTATGACGCCACTCACCGCCAGCGCGCTGACCACCTGGGGCAGCCCTGCCAATCTCACCCCTATGAGGCCACTCACCGCCAGCGCGCTGACCACCTGGGACAGCCCGGTAAGTATGTTATGCGCCAGCGTCAGCTCGGTCAGCCTGGCGCCCATTGTCTCGGTCAGCAGACGCAGCGTCGCCACACCGACCACACTGCGCGGCAACACCGCCGAGAGGTCGAGCGCGCGCAGCTTGGGCGCCTGGCGCGCCACCAGTAGCAGCAGCTCGGCGCTGAGGTGGCGGCAGTGCGCCAGGCTGAGACTGCGCAGCTCAGGGCAGCCGGAGCAGACGGCCGACAGGCAGGCTGACTTCATCACCTGGTGCCACCCGGCTGACGGACGGGGACGGGGACGAGACGGGGAGTGGACGGTCAGCGGCGGCAGTAATTTGGGCAGGTGCAATAGTTGGATGCCGCTACAGATACATGGTAGTCCACGTAACAGGTCAGACGGGACCGTCTGCAATGGATTCAGACTCAACATGTCCTAGATAAGTGAGTAAGTTGGAACAGTGACGAGTGGCATTTGGGAAATGACACATTTTATTGTACTGACACGCATAGTGGGCAAATTCAGAGAGTTAGGGGGGGGGGGGATGAAAATTATGTCATATTGCCAGATGTGATATCATGGAATCGAAGGTGTCCAGCTAAAAAAACATTGGCGTGCGGAGACCGCAGGTAATTGACCCGCATGGAGACTTCTCCCACTGTCACCTTCATGGGCGAGCAGCTGAAGTGCACTGATCGGGCCAAAAGCCTGGGAGCCATGATCGACAGATGTCTCACCTGGGAACATCACGTCAAACTTGTCCATGATCGTTGTTTTGGAATTTTAATTAGACTAAATCACGCAAAACATTTGCTGCCTGCTGACTTACTTCCCCGGATTATTGATGCCTTAGTTATGTCTCACATTCGGTACGCCCTTCAGGTATATGGCATCGCAGGCAAGGAGTTAATGAAGACAATTCCAAAAGTCGTTAATTTTGCAGCCCGAGTTATTTCCGGGCGTAGAAAATTTGACCAAATTACAGACGTGATTTGGCAGCTGGGATGGCTAAACGTGCACCAGCTGACTGATTATGTCGACCTGTCTCTATTACACCAAGTGCTGATTACCGATAGACCGACGGTGCTTGCTGCTCAGCTATCGTTTAATAGAGATTGTGTTGCTCGCAGAACGCGTCAGTCCGATCATTTAGCACTAGCCAAGCCAAGAACGAACCACGGGAAGAAAACGTTAATTTATCGTGCCAGCCAGCTGTATAACCAACACTGTGCGCCAAAACACGATGTGTATAACTGTTCGCAAGCAACGCTCAAAAAGTTTATCAGTGAAGCCGTCCGAGATGCATGATTTTTAACGATAGTCTTTTATTTTACATTACTGTGCTTATTGTATTTTTACTTTTACATTGTGTACCTACTTTTAACTTGACAAGAGAAATCGCGTTGCTATCTTGTATGACGACGACCCTAGAGTAGTCCTATCGTACTGTACTCTGTAGTTTACGAACTAAGTGGAAGTGGTCGGATGAAGTGGACAATACAATGCAATTAAAATTCTTACCTCATTTTCATGTTTTAAACCCGGAGACCTTCGTCCTATCATTTTTGATAAAACAAACAATTTTGTCATCCCTCCATCCCCCTAAATCTCTGAATTTGGCCACCATGCTGACACAAAACAGCACGAGCAACGACAAAGCATTGATAATCTCCTGATGACATGCAACAAAACACTGTTTGTTTGGTGTCTTTATCACTTAACACATCAGATTAGTGTAGTTAACAAGCACTTTGCACAAGACGTTATCATAAACATGTTACATTGACAACAGGCACAAAGAGCAGTGTCCAAGCATTGGTAAATTTGGGTGAAAAATAACAGCCTATGGACACTATTTTTCCACTCTTTTTCCTGCGTTTTATTGTGAATTTTCCACTCCTTATTTAAAAATGTATTGGATAATTGGAACCCTGATACTGATTAATGGATGTAATGAGAGGGACAGCTTGTAGAGAGAAAGTCTGGTAAGAATTGACAGGTAATAACTAATTCTGGTAAGCAGGTAATTGAGTATTGTTAAGCAGAGTAGGTACATATGTTTTTGGGATGAATTTTCCACTCTTTATGCTTATTTTTTACCAGAATTTTCAACTCTCCACCCCAGCTCCAAAGCAATCCTAGGATCCTGACAAAGAGTGATACACATTACTCCAGATATTGCATAATATGCCAGGACAGCGCTCGAGTAGCACTCACCGAGACTGAGGTCGCGCACATGAGTCAGCCGGTGCTGCAGCAGCCACCTCAGCCACTTCTCTGTCCTCGGTTTCTCCCTGGTGTAGGAGCCCAAGTCGACGCTGCGCCACAAGTGCGGCGAGAACGCCGCGTCGCGCCACAGTCGGCACACGCGCGACAGCCGCACCAGGGTCGGGAGGGCGCCGGTTGAGCGAGTCACCTCTGCGAAGATCACCTGTAGCACCTCCAGGGGCACGCGGGAGCCCCAGTCGCCCTGAGGCTGCTGCTCGTCCTCGTCAGCCTGCCGAGAGCCGGCCGGAGAGGAAGCGGAGGAGGCGCCACCGGCCAGAACGCCATCATCGACGGCTGCTCGCTTTCGAGTATCTCCAAATGTAACACGCCTCTTATGCGGAGATCGTTTTCTTTTCTGCTTGGAGGATGAACTAGGGGATTTCTTGGAGTCTTTTCTGTCTGGAGACTGGTGGTGGTTGATTCTGCTTGTTTCGTTATAAACCAGAGGTGGACTGACAATGGGCCGATGGTTATGCTCCACTCTTCCCCACCAACTGCCATCATCGCTCTCACTAGTGCCTGATGGCGAGGTCCCACTCTTCTTATCCACTAGCCCATTCCCTTCTTTTGAACTTTGACCCTGCCTTTTGGGTGAATCACCTTCCATCTTCTTGGGAGTGTTGGGTAGTGCCATGACAGGAGTATATTTTTCTTGCTACAATCCTGTGGTAAAATATGTATGTGAATTGGTGAAACAGCACATATGACATAGACACTGCCAATCCAAAATCAAATGATTGGTTTAAACAATTCAGTGAGGCAATGATTGTATCTGTGCATCTGGTCCGGGAATCACCTTGACTTGCTTAAACACATGAGAGCTGGTGATGGCGACTGAGTTACATCATTGTCGAGAATGTCCAATGTTCATGGTCCAAAAGTCTGTCTATGCTGACTGATTTTTGCTCAATAGTTTTGAAGGGAAGCATGCATATGGAGACCAGGCACACACTTGTAATATAAATTAGGTAAAAATCCTGCATAAAGTTCAGCCATGTGTAATGAATCATATTCTAACTATTAAAAACATTAATTGAGCAAAGCATCCTGTTAGGTACCCTGACTGATTCCTACTATTTGACCTCATTAGGGTGGAAATGTTGACTAGTTTAGGACCCATCTAACACTACTTGCCTGATGCCCATAACTGGGATAATATATGATTGGTAGCACAGGAAGATGCAGACAACAGTAAACAGAGACATAATTAGCAGTTGCAGTAGATGGTTGAATAGATAATTGAGGTGCAGATATTAATAATATCTCAAAGTTCTGCCATTGGTTGTCATGTTTTTTATATATTTTTTTTAATAAGTCTGGATAGTATCAAACAAGTCAAGAAAATATGAAGCTATATTTATAAGATTATAATTAGCAACCTTAAATTGAAATGTTCCTCCACTGAAACATACCAAAAAAAATATAACACATCTACTGATACATCTACTGATAGACAGTGTGAGGCCTGAGGCATAAGTATGTGTTTTAACAGAATCAGCAGAACTGCAGTAGATGGTTGGATAGATAATTGAGGTGCAGATATTAATAATATCTCAAAGTTCTGCCATTGGTTGTCATGTTTTTATATTTTTTAATAAGTCTGGATAGTATCAAACAAGTCAAGAAAATATGAAGCTATATTTATAAGATTATAATTAGTAACCTTAAATTGAAATATGTCTCCTATAAATAAAAAAATAAATAAATATCTAACACAGTTACAAATGATAGACAATGCACGTGCCTGAGGCGTAAGTACGTGTTTTATTTGACCTTGTTAATTGAAGGAAAGAATCAATGGCAAATCAAAACCTTTATCTTATTTAGGTCACATTCAGCAAGAACAAAAACTAGGTAGTATTTCATTCAGTTGGTTAGAATCAGAACATATTTTCATCCTCAAGTGATAACACAATCTTCAATGTTTTATTCTTACTGAACTGTAAATTAGAAAGACCAAAATTGATGCCAAAAACTAATGCTGTTCACATTGATTCATAATCAAGTATCAGGTTGTAAGCAATGTTAAATTTCTTGTTCATATAAACAATGATGACAGTGAGTGCATAATAGCACAAGAGGCCATTTTGCTCACATGAACAATGGAAATAATTGGAATTGACTACTCATGATTGGAGCTCAACATCCCACCACATTCCATGAATTGATAATTGGGTATGACACACACACACACACACACACACACACACACACACACACACACAGGCAGCTATTGGAGCAGGCAAGGCTCAAACCTGGCAGCTTTTGGTTGCCGGCCGCCAAAATCTGGGTGACAGCAGACATTGACATTTTGATTTCAATCTGTGTTCACATATTATTACAGTTCCATGAAATAATGTAACTGTCTCCTTGTAGTACCTAGCTATGCTGCTTTGTGTGCATACCAAATCTGAGAAAGAAAAAGGTGATCTTGGTAAGGACTGAGGAGCGACCAATTTAAGGGACATTGAACACAAATATTGAAGCCTTTCAGCACTAATGGGAAGAATGCTAGTCAGACATAAAATACGCAATGGCAATAGGATAATAAGTACACAAAAGTTCATAACAGACAAATTGAATTGAAAAGCAGAAGAAATCAAATAAATTACCCGACCAAACCGCAAACACAAAAACGCTGAGACAAAACGCAGCAAGAGCGGCACAAAAGCTAACTGCGCCACAATCAACTAAGAGGCGTGTATTTCGTCTTCCATAGGGCTGCCATATTCGAAGGAATGTATTACACTAGTGCTCCCATATATAAATCAGGCTCCTGGAGAGTTCCAGTGGCGCCTCTAACCTCCCCTAGCCAAGGGCGGATTCAGGATATTTTAGGAGGGGTGGCCGCAGGCCAATTTAGGGGCGCCTTCCAAAAATATATGGGCGCCTTCCAAAGAAAGTGCGCCGTCACTGCAGACTGGTTATTGATTCGACACTGATTGACTCGATTGGAATCATTCAATCAAAATTCATTGAATCAAAACATAATTTATTCACCACCAGATCTTTTGATTCATGAATCGTGATTGAATCAAAACCCGCATCAAATCAAGGCTGATTGAATCAAAAGATTTAGCGATTCAAGTACACTGGTAAATTGTGCAAATACATGCAGTACCAGTGGCTGCATTCATTTATACTGAAATACTATTGCTGTAACAATGCTTTAATGATTATATATATGCATGTTTCCATTTGTATTGATTCGACATAAATGTACCTAATATATTTCAATGTTGAATCAAACGCGAATCGATTAAAATATTTTTTTGATTCTTTGAATCTGAATGAATCAATTCTCAAAATTGTATCCGTGAATCGAACGGTGATTGAATCACTCAGATTCCAAAATGAATCATGATTGAATCGTTCCAAAAAAGTTGAATCAATAACCAGTCTGCGTCACTGGCCGGAAGGGCGCCGTCACTGACCGAAAGGGCGCCGTCACTGGCCGTAAGGGAGCCGTCACTGGCCGTAAGGCCGCCTCGGGTAAGAAGGACCAGATCATGACCTGTATGACCTGATACTCGGTAAGTTACTTTCAACAGGGCGTCCAAGCGGTCCATAGGGACGCTGCGTGCTCAGGGGCTGTCCATCGCCGGGCGCCGCCAGGCGCCCGGCAACAGGCAGACCGTGGGGCGCCCTTCTGGCGACCGCTGCGGCCACCCCCTGGATCCGCCCCTGCCCCTAACCCAGGGCCGTATAATACGGTAAAATGTTAAATTCCGAAAAATCGGTACCCTTCGATTTTGCTTAAATTGTAATATGTTCTTGCTCTGGGAGTTAGCCATGCACCATGAACAATTTGGAATGGGCCGACAGTATTTTTGGAAGAAAATTACCTTCAGCTGTACTCATGGTCATATAGCATACGGTAAAATGTTAAATTCCGAAAAAATCAGTATCCTTTGATTTTGCTTAAATTGTAATATGTTCTTGCTCTGGGCGTTAGCCATGCAACATTAACAATTTGGAATGGGCCGACAGTATTTTATAGGAAGAAAATTACCATCAGGTGTACCATGATTTTAAGTCATATGCACCTTTCTGATTATAATTGTTTATCTAATTGAGCTATAGAGTTCAAAACAGCGTCATTATGTTTGTTTCCGCAAGATCCGTTGATTGATATACCAAATAATCTTTCTAGCTCACTTCATTAACTTATGGTTATATGGCATTCGGTAAAATGTTAAATTCCGAAAAATCGTTAAACTTCGGTTTGCTTAAATTGTAATATGCTCTTGCTCTGGCCGTTAGCCATGCACCATGACAAATTTGGAATGAGCCGACAGTAATTTTGGAAGAAAATTAACTTCAGGTGTACTCATGGTTATATGGCATTCGGTAAAATGTTACTTTCCGAAAAATCGGTACTCTTCGATTTTGCTTAAATTGTAATATATTCTTGCTCTGGGCGTTAGCCATGCACCATGCAAAAATTTGGAATGGGCGGACAGTAATTTTGGAAGAAAATAACCATCAGGTGTCTCATGGTTATATGGCATTCGGTAAAATGTTAAAATCCGAAAAATCGGTACCCTTCGATTTGGCTTAAATTGTAATATGTTCTTGCTCTGGGCGTTAGCTATGCACCATTAAAAATTTGAAATGGGCCGACAGTAATTTTGGAAGAAAATTACCATCAGGTGTACCATGATTTTAAGTCATATGCACCTTTCTGATCGTAATTTTTTTATCTAATTGAGCTATAGAGTTCAAAACGGCGTCATTATGTTTGTTTTGGCAAGACGCGTTGGTTGATATACCGAATAATCTTTCTAGCTCACTTCATTAACTTATGGTTATATGGCATTCGGTAAAATGTTAAATTCCGAAAAATCGGTAACCTTCGATTTTGCTTAAATTGTAATATGTTCTTGCACTGGGCGTTAGCCATGCACCATTACAAATTTGGAATGGGCCGACAGTAATTTTGGAAGAAAATTACCTTCAGGTGTACTCATGGTTATATGACATACGGTAAAATGTTAAATTCCGAATAAATGGTACCCTTCGATTTTGCTTAAATTGTAATATGCTCTTGCTCTGTGCGTTAGCCATGCACCATGACCAAATTTGGAATGGGCCGACAGTAATTTTGGAAGAAAATTTCCATCAGGTGTAGTCATGGTCATGGCATTCGGTAAATTGTTAAATTCCGAAAAATCGGTACCCTTCGATTTTGCTTAAATTGTAATATGTTCTTTCCCTGGGCGTAAGCCATGCACCATGACAAATTTGGAATGGGCCGACAGTAATTTTGGAAGAAAATTGCCTTCAGGTGTACTCATGGTTAATACTCATGGTACTCATGGTTCAGGTGGCCTAACCTCCTCCAAGTTGCTCCAACTTGCAACTGTCTGTGTAATAGGATACGACAGTTGCAACTGCAGACTGGTTATGGATTCGACACTGATTGAATCGATTGGAATCGTTCAATCAAAATTAATTGAATCAAAACATAATTGATTCACCACCAGATCTTTTGATTCATGAATCGTGATTGAATAAAAACCCGCATCAAATCAAGCCTGATTGAATCAAAAGATTTAACGATTCAAGTACACTGGTAAATTGTGCAAATACATGCAGTCCCAGTGGCTACATTCATTTATACTGAAATACTATTGCTGTAACAATGTTTTAATGATTATATATATGCATGTTTCCATTTGTATTGATTTGACATAAATTCACCTAATATATCCCTACAGGGGTCGTAAAACGACTACGGGGGTCCCTCGCCCTACGGGGGTCCTAAAACGACCCCTGATGTTTTTCTTGCATAACTTTTTAGACATGCAGTGCATCTTGCTGAAATTTTTAGTAGCTAAGTATACAACAATTATACGTATGCTGTAAAAATTTCATTGAAATTAGTTGAGAAATGTTGGAAATAATGATGTTTTGATGACGTCATGTTGGTGGAAAAAGATAAATGTTTGAAAAATCGTAGAAAACAGAGTTTTGAAGCAAATGGCAAACGCAATTAAGAAAAGATATAAAATGTCATTTGCTTAAAAATGGCACTCTCGGATTTTCAAAATTGTTGGTTTTTGAACCCCAAAATTATCAAAAACTGACTTTGTTTTGGAAAAATCACCACAAAATCAAAATTTTCAAAGATGTTAAAAACCGGAATATATGTGATAGACCTGGGTATAGGCAATACCCAAACCAAATTTTAAAGAAATATCTCTATTTTTGTCTGAGTGATGGCTCCCTAAGTGTAAGAAATTCATGACGTCATTTTTTTAATAACTTTTTGGGACTTTTTTTGACCAGATACGACTAAATAATTACCTTTTCTGTATTTCTGAGACAAAACTGGTCTAGGAACATGCCTTTTTATATACATTTATCAATTTCTCATTTTGAGGCTTTCTGACAGAGCAAAATCGCTGTTCTGGACGTGGTCGATCGAGGTCATTCACTTGATCTGGAAGGTCACTCGTTGACGTGGAAACCCAAAAATTGCATACTGTTAGATTCCAAACATGACAGGCAACATGTTGGTTCTTACCACGTTGCTCCATATTGCCATATTATTGGGGGGGGGGGGGGGGGGGGCTCGCGACTCCCCCCCACACACACTTTTGAAAAGGGAGGGGGGGGGGGGGGTCAACCCACCCACTTTTTATGGCAGCCGACCCCCCCCCCCCCTTCCCCCACACTTTTTATGGCGGAAGCTGATTCCAATTATCATGTAATTCCTATTAAAATCAAGATGGGAATTAAAAATACGACGTGGCAGGGCAGTAGCGGATCCTGGGGGGTGGGGGGGGGGGGGGGGCAACGGGGCTGGCATCCCCCCAATGGAAGTTGGCGCCCCTGCGCCTTCGGCGCAGGGGCGCTAGTTTTGCGCCGAAGGCGCAATCTGGGCACCGCAGGCTCGCCAAACCCATGGAGGGCGCCCACAAACCCATGTAGGGCACCCACAAAACCAGAGAGGGCGCCTCCAAACCCATGGGGGCGCCCAAAATCAATGGAGGGCGTCCTCAAACACATGGAGGGTGCCCCCAAACCCATGGAGGGCACCCCAAACCCATGGAGGGCGCCCTCAATTCCGGGGAGTGCGCCCGATGCCCAAAAGCACCCCGAACTTCAGAACTTTGGAAGGACGCCCTCGAAACTCGGAAGCGCGCCCTCGAACGCAATTAGGCATGCACACCGAATCTGAAGAGGACACCCCAAATCTAAGGAGGGCGCCCCAAAATCCATAGAGAGCGCCCCCAATCCCATGGAGGGCGCTCCCAATTCCGGAGAGGGAGCTCTAATGTCCGAAAAGCACCCCAAACTTCGGAAGTGCGCCCTCAAACGCGTTGAGGTGCACCCCAAATCTTAGGAGGGCGCCCCAATTCCATGAAGGGCGCCCTCAGGCCCCAAACCCATGGGGGCGCCCCCCAAAAACAATCATAGCACTGTCAAAATGGTTTGAGTGTGTTATAGTAATGAGTTATTTTGGCGCGACGCTGCAATTTTTCCACAACTTTGCCGCACCTCATGACAATGGTCACTGTCGGATCCAGGGGGGGGGGGGGGCATTAGAAGCAAGTGCTCCCTCCCACAGGAAAGGGGGGGGGGTGGGGTGAATACAGGTGTGTGTCCCCCCCCGCGCGTTCCTGCATTGGCTGTAAGAAGTGATAACTAGCCCGCGCCCCGATTGGGAGGAGGGGGGTCGGTGGACAAAATCTGCCCCCTCCCGGATTTTTTATATAAAAAATAACGTGAACACTATGATTGCCGAGCGGGCGCGATGCACCCGTGAGGTTTCTCGTCAACTTACTAGACAAATTTACATTTGACCCGGCCCGACCCGACCCGACCCGGCCCGGCCCGACCCGGCCATACATACACTTTTTGGAAGCTAATAACTTTGCAACCACTGCTCCAATTGAGATTGGGTCTTCACCATCGGATAGGTCCATCAAAAACTTTGTTTTTGGTATGGTGCGTTCTGATAGAGGTGGTACCACAGCGCGTGGCAGTTGGCAAACGCGAACGTCGCAATGAACACCTTGCTAACAAATTATTCTTGATCAAAAATGGCTGTATTATTTGATTTGATTTGATTTGATTTATACATTGATTTATACGCTGAAGCATGCAGCGCTCAGGACGCACTCCCTTTTGGCGGATTTGGAAAGGAGATCATGAACAATTTAATGCAACTTAATTTTTATGTTGGCATACATTGCGGCCTGGCAATTTTTCTGGAGGACTAAAATGACTGTGTTACTGCCACGTGTGCTCCCTTACAGTTTTATATTTCAAACCTGTTTTAGGTTTGCCAGAGCGCGCTCGCTCGGTCATCGCCCAAAAAGGCTTTTTACTGGTAGATAACGAAATGAAACTTTTAGTACCTGATGCTGCATCAATTCTACGTCTTCTTACCAATTTGCAATGCAATCAATGTAGTACTTTGGGAAATAATGGCGTTTATTGACGTCATAGCTTGCTATTTTTGGTGGAAAAACGATAAATGTTTGAAAAATCGTAGAACATCGAGTTTTGATGCAAATTGCAAATAAAAAACGTCAAAAGAAAAGAAATGACATTATCTTTAAAATGTTCATCTCGGATGTGCGTTATTTTGGGTTTTTGACCATCATTTTTTTCCCGGTAAAAAATCCACAAAATCTATTGTTGTTGATATTTATATATAAAAAACGGAATAAAAATATTGGAGCACAAAGTATGGATGATACCCAAACGAAATTTCAAAGCAATATTTTTATTTTTAACCGACTAATGGCTCCCTAGTCCCTAAGTTTAGGTAACTCATGACGCTATTTTTTAAGTTACGTTTTTTGGCTTCTAGTGACCAGATACAGGAAAATAAATTCCGGCACTATATTTCTGAGACAAAACTGTCTAGAAACATGCCTTTGTATTTATATTAATCAATTTCAAAATTTGACCTTACGTGCATTGAACTTAACCTGAGGGCCATTCAGTAGCGGCGGAAGGTATTTTCGGATGGGGGGCAAAAAAAACAGGGCGGGCCAAGCGCCCCCCCAACAACAACAAAAATGGCGCGAAATGATATCTCCTCGGATATAGGCCACACTATTATACCAGGAAAACGCCTTTTTGGGCGATGACCGAGCGGGCGCGCTCTGGTAAAGCTAAAATAGGTTTGAAATATGAAACGGTACGGGGGCACACGTACGCATTGACTGTGTCCCAATAATGAGTAACACATTCAATAGTTGTACCGTGGTTATATCCTAGTATGTATAGTTGTAGGAACGTTCAGCTGAATGGAGATGTAAAAAGTAAATGGCGCTTCCCTGGGACAAACTACATAAAAACAATAACATGTATTAAAACCCGCGACTTACTGTGGGGGGCTTTCCCCCCTCCCGTTATTTTGCAATAACTCCTAAACTAACACCAGTATCGTCACCAAACTTGCAGTACCTGCAATCACATCAATTCGACACATGTTGACTAAAGAAAAAAGATGAGGTTGTGATAGGTCAACCGGGAGTGACGTCAGAGTGACGTCATGTTATTCAGTTTTTGTTGAAAAATAATGGTTTGCGGAAAACGCTGTCAAAGGTACAATGTTTGAGATAAATTACATTGTCTTAAATCAAATTACTGACAATAAACCGGGCTATCAAACTGCTATCTCTGATTTGTTAGTTTTTTTGGAAATTCAAAATTTTGAGAAATCCGAATACATTTTTTTTCACAAGATTTTTCAAGAAAAATCGGAATTATCCCAAAACCGAAATTATGTCATCGAGACGTATTCGGTGAATATGTGTACCAAATTTGAAGTCCATATCTTCAAAAATGACTGACTTATTACCTTTAAATGACAAAAAATCGACCACCTCTGCATTACTATGCATTACTATGCATAAAAACTGCATTTCCGTTTTTGCTTTTTACTTCTATTTATATAGGAAAACAATGTTCAAAGTTCATTTTTCTCGCTTTCTAGACGAAAAAAAAACATACACATGTGTTACAACGCCTAATGACCGTAATCTGCAGTTTGACCTCGTGACCTCGGATGACCTTGACCTGACCCAAGGGCATAAACAGCTTAGAATGGTACTTAGAAGTATCAGACACACGAATCATACCGATTTATCGACTGCTTATGCGTTTAACCCTCGCCCTACGGGAGCTTTTTTCACCTTCGCCTTACGGGGGGAGGGCCTGACAGGCCCCCTGTTAACTTCCAAACCAAGCAATTTAGAGCAATGCGGTAAGAACCAGCATGTTGCCTGTCATGAGAGGAATATAAATATATGCGACTTTTAGGTTTCAGGTCAACGGGTGACCTTCCAGGTCAAGTGAATGACCTTGGATTTACCACATCCAGAACAGCGATTTTGCTCTTCAGAAAACCTCAAAATTAGAAATTGATAAATGTAAATAAAAAGGCATGTTCCTACACCAGTTTTGGCTCAGAAATACAAAAAAGTAATTATTTGTTCGTATATTGTCCAAAAATGTCAAAATAGTTATTAAAAAAAATGACGTCATCAGTTTCTTACACTTAGGACGCCATCACTCCGTCAATAATGGAGATATTGCTTTGAAATTGAGTATGAGTATTGTTCATACTCAGTTCTCTCACACGTATTCCAGTGTTTCTAATATCTTTGAAAATATTGATTTTGTGGGGATTTTTCCCCATTTTTTTTTCAATTTTAGGGGTCAAAAACCAAAAATTGTGAAAATATGAGATTGCCATTTTAAAGAGAATGCCATGTTGTATCTTTGGTGATTTGAGTTTGAAATTTGCTTTATCACTCTGTTTTCTACGATTTTTCAAATATTTCTCTTTTTTTACCAACATGACGTCATCAAAACATTATTATCTCCCAAAATACTTAAATTTCAAATAAATTTTTACAGCCTGCGTATAATTGTTGTAAACTCAGCTACCAATTTTTTTTTAGGAAGATGCACCTCATGTGTCAAAAGTTATTCAAGAAAAACCTCAGGGGAGGGGGGGGGGGGGGCTGTCAGGCCTGTCAGGGGGGGGGGGGGCTGTAGGGCGAGGGTTAATATCACAATTTTGCGCGACAATTCCATCCATCGAGACCTTTTGACACGGTCAAACACTTTGTACACCTGAGCTGTGACGTCATCGGTGACCCCGAGGTCAACAATATTATGTTTCCCTCGATACATTTCCCAGTGATATCGAATGCCGTTTGAATTGTTACAATCGGTCCAGTAGTTCCGGAGATCCGAGGGGGAAGGGGGCAAGAATAGCCCCCCCCCGCCAGTAAGTTGTGTTATGGAATATACCCCAGTAACTCGCGGGTTAACCCTATTCCCTGCGGACGGCCAGAATTACGTTAACCTGCGGGGGGGGGGGGGGGCAGATTCTGCCCCCCAGAGATTTCGAGAACCGCTCGGTAAATTTCAATGGGGAAAACGCTATTCGATTCGTCATGACAAGATCTCTCTTTTAGGATACCGAATGTTTTTGTTTGTTCAAAAATGGGGGGCCAGGAGGCAAAAAATCCGAAAATTTGGGTGTTTTTGAAAGGTCATTGTGGCCATGTGGCTCGAACAATTTTTATGCTCCAAACGTTTTGGAGCTTCAAATGTACTGGTATTTAATATATCAAAAGACAAAAAAAAAATCATAGGCGTATTCAGGGAATGTAAAATGGGGGGATTTTCTTGGAAAAAATATGTGCTGTTCGTGATTGTTTGGGACAACATGAGCGTCACATGTGGGCATTATATGCTGTAATTGGTTAAATTCGATATATTGCGCATAGGCGGATCCAGGAAAAACATGGGGGGGGGGACACCATGCGCGTAACGCTTTTATCATCTTACTAATTTGAAGTTGGACCTAATTTTAGGGTGGGTATCGCCTCCCATTTTTTTTTATCCTGAGTGCGCCTCTGGCCAAAACTATGTTCAATCCCAGTATCTATGATGCATATTGTATTACAATTGTTTCTGACGCATTTATTGCACTGCAAACCACGAAGGAAGTATGCCACGCAAAACCGCATTCGTAACATCCTCCCCAAAACAGGAGTCTGGAACCACCTCTGCTAGACCGATTTTTTTTTCTCTCAAAATTTTGACACAACATGCGCCATTCAATTTTGGGAAAAGTCACAAAGTTTCATGACGCTAGGCTTAACGGTTTAGAAGCGGAAATTGAAAATCCACCGGGAGGGGCAGAATCTGCCCCCAGGGAATAGGGTTA
>JAXIVJ010013854.1:0-36050 GCA_036785665.1 Chirona hameri
GACCCGGTGGCTAAGAAAGGAAGGACATGACACAAACAAGGGTTGATGATTGGCGAGACATGCCACTCACTTGATTGATCGAAGTTCATTTTAACGACCAAGTGAATATCTCAAACCTCAAAGCGGAACGGGAAACAACAGCATCATTAACTGGGCTCGACACCAATTTAACATGTTTCTAAGTGGCAAATAGAAACATACATATGTCCATCAATCCATCAACTTTTCGATCACCTTACGTACCAGGAAAACGTGGTTTTTTACCACGTTCAAAACCGACGCATCACGCCGTGCTATTTGTAAAGAACAGGGTACGTGTATTGCGGAACAGCATCTCTTCAGAAATATGTCATGCGGAACAGCATCAATAGCAATGTGTTGTGGGAGACAGCATTTATTGGAAACATATAGGTATTAGGTGGTGCTGAACGATATGTTACGAAAATCCTGAAATGCATTGCACAATAACATGTACATGCACAATGCATATGCCTGAATGGTTCTAGAAGACGAACCTCTAAAGGCAGACTATTTGTACAAGGTGCTGAGCTGATGCTTACAACACGTACTCCTAAGCCGTGTTGAACTTCCCGGACAATACATTCATGGTATCACACACCATACTTCTTTAGTAATTGCGTCCGGTGAAATATTGGAAAAACTGATGAAACCAAACAAATATATGCGCACCATTTTGTGTATTTGGTAACAAGTCCGGATACCTGTAGATAACCGTTTCGGCTATCTGCGTAAACAACTATGAAATATGAGCCCAGTAGTTCAATTTATCACTTGTGATGATGTTTACGATGCAAAATTCATAAATGTTTTCGCTCGCGTCTGATTGTTCTGGTCTGGCTGGCCCTCCAGTGTGTTCCGTTCTCGAGTGCGTGTCTTCAGCCGGAGTCGGAGGCGCGTCCCTCGGCGAGCGGCCGGATCTGCCCGGCGACGCGTGGCCATGATTAGGCCGAAGATGTTCACGGGCCGCGCGGCGGACAATAGTCCCCACAAACCAGCCACCTGAAACGGAGCGCCGCCAGCGCGCCATATTTGTGCGCCAGACGGCCAAGTGCAGTCGTCACTTACTATGTCATCCTGCGCTCAAACGTCTGTCCGCCTCCACCCGGCCACATCTGCTCCGCAGTCAACACACGTGTTACGCCGTCTGCGAGAGTTGATCGCCCCTGGACGCCGTCTGCGAGAGTTGAACGCCCCTGGTGTGAGCATCGAGAAGGGTCGTGCCTCACCGCGCCTCAATAACGTTAAGCAACACGCTTAGTCTCCGTTGTTGCACGTCAATCGTCGGGCCATTTCTGGGAGACATCTGTCGCGCTAAATAAGCTGGGACTCGTGTTCACGTGCCGGAGTACTGCGCCGACCTCCGTCAGCTGAGTCGTGACCAACGGAGACGGAGACGGAGACAGAGACAGAGACGGAGCCGGAGACGGAGACGGAGACGGAGACGGAGACGGAGACGGAGACGGAGACGGAGACGGAGACGGAGACGGAGACGGAGACGGAGACGGGAGACGGAGACGGAAGGTCTCTGATCCCATATGAGTTCCATGAGTTTCGCCAGAACAGGAGTAGAAACCGAGCAGAAGCTGACATCAGGCTAGTTAATGACAGGTGTAGTGGTACACAAAATATTACTAGAAGCATAACAGCCTGCCAGCGTGCCACTATCTGTACATTATGATGCTGGGCAGTATGGGTCAATTCCGGGGGGTTTGATCCAGGATTTTCTAAGGCAGGGTGCTTCAGACCTGAGGGCGGCATATTTCCTCGGTGACGGGGGCGGCATGGTGCCTTCCGAGGGCGGCATAATGCCTTCCGAGGGCGGCGATGTACCTTCCGAGGGGCGGCATAATGCGTTGTGAGGGCGGCAAGATGTCTTCTGAGGGTGCCAGGGTGCCTTCCAAGAGTGCTACGATGCTGTTGGTAGACGCAAGGGCGCCCTGGCGGCCTCCCGAAAACGCTACGGCGCCTTCGGCGCCGGGCAATCCTATACAAAAAGGGCGCCGTTTTCTAAGGCAGGGGCTTCAGCCCCTACGCCCCCCCCCCCCTGGATCCGCCACTGGTCAATTCCGACCTCGTTCCTCAGCGAGAAGTTTCCCTTTCCCATCCCAGACGTAAATTGCGCCCGCATCGGTCTGAAAACATCCATGACGGAATGAAGGGGTAGGTCCGAGCCAGCCCGACCCAGCAGGGACAGTCTCACTCCTCTCCGGTCTCTGTTCAGTCCCTTCTTCCAAAATTACGGACATTCGCACTGATGTTCCCTTCGGTCTCCAGAAATGCTATGTTTTACTGAGACCAATCTGAAGTCAACGGACGCCAGACCGATTTATTACAATTCCAGGGTATCGCCTTTTTCGGCTGGACAGAAAAACAGGACGTAAAAAATCTGGAGGAGGGGTCGCAATATTTGTGAAGGAACATTTATCCGCCAATATAATTAAAGTGAAACGACTGGATCAGACTCTCATGTAGAGCGCTCTGGGTCAAGGTGAAAATTGACAAAAAGAAGCAGCCACTTTGGTCTTGTGTCTATCGACCACCTTCATCAAACACGCTCAAATTCAAGCGGATTTCAACGATTTAGAGGAAACAAATCCAACAAATAATTACGGCTCTTCATCTCACCGTATCATTTTAGCGGGTGATCTGAATTCAGACCCTCAAACAAATCCAGCAGCAAATGAAAGGCTTCGGGAATTAGAAAGGTACGGGCTGAACTGTGTAGTACGCGAACCTACCTTTTATCGTGACCGTACGCGCTCATTACTTGATGTTGTGCTGATGTCTGATTCGTTGTGTAACGACCAATCACTAACAATGTGTTCTGTCCAAAAATGTGATTACGCGAGTCACCACCGTCGCGTATGTGTGGGAGCAACGTGCCCCGAGCCAGACAAAGGGCGCAGTACAGGACGGGCCGGAGATGGCGAACATTCGATAATGGTGCGTTTTTGACTGATGTAAGGAACATTGGATGGCACTCTGTTGTAAAACAAAATGAAACATGTCAACAGCAGTGGGAGGCTTTTTCAAATACGCTTAACGAAATGTTAGACTTCCATGCTCCTATCAGAAAATTTAGAGTTCCACAACCCCCCCTCCCCCACCGGTTTCGAATGAAACCCTCAATCTGATGAAGCAGCGCAAACGATATAAAGAAACAAACGATCCAGCGTATCAGGAAATCAACACATTAACTAAACGGGCGATTCGCAAAGACTGTCGGGCAGATATAGCAAACCGCGTCCACAACTCAACATCCTCGTCATTGTTTCAGAAATTAAATATGTAATTGCACCTAAACGTGGATACACAAAGCACCGCAAATTTAACCACCAGATGACCTGAACGATTACTTTACAGCAGTAGGTACACACACTAGAGACGAGGTGGTTGCCGACTTCGACCGTTCGGGCCGAGAGAAGCTTTTTACTCGACTACCTAGGGTCAACGCTGGGTCAATGAGGCTCACACCAGTCACGTTGACTGAACTAAGGTGTGCTTTATTTTCACTACCCAACAAAGACTCTTCAATAGAAAGGCGACGTCCCAATCCAAATTTTAAAACTGATATTTGATGCAATTGGACGCTACCTTTTACGTATCATTACACCTAGCTTTGTCTCTGAAACCGTGCCCTCTGCCTGGAAAAGGGCGACCGTCATTCCTCTATTTAAAAGAGACGATCCATCTAAAGCATCACATTTTAGAACCTATCACGAAGTTCCTGGTATATGCAAAGTAGTAGAAAAGTTAGTACAAAAACAGTTGACAAGCTACCTCCAGAGCCAAAATCTATTGAGCGAAGATCAACATGGCTTCTTGCCGCAACATTCGACATGTACCGCACTATTGACAATGACTGACGAAATTCTCAGGGGCATGGATCGATCCCAAATTTCCCATATTGGTTCTCATTGATTTGAGTCGCTGCTTCGATGTTATTGATCACAAAACGCTCATTAATAAATTATAATTGTTGCAAATTTTATCAGGCTGTTTAAAAGCTACCTACACGGACACGTACAACGGGTTAAAGTAGGGGAAAGTTTTTCAAAGCCACTTCCTATCACAATTGGGACTTTCCAGGGTACTTGTCTCGGCCCATTACTGTACAACATTGCTAGCAACGATCTCGCATGCCACATTCCAGCTAAAATCAATGGCTTCAAGGTCACATCGGTGCGTTATGCCGATGACACACAGCTCGCTGTCACAGGCCTCGAGATCAAATTGGGGAACTACAAAGGAGCATGGAAGAGTGCTAGTAACGATGTCAACGTGGTTCCAACAACATGGCATGAAGGTTAATGCGGCAAAAACTGAATTTATTTTGTGTGGAGACAGGAGGCAGTAAAGCGTATTGCGCAGCCCCCATTATTTTATTTTATGGGAGAGCAAATTCAATGTTCCAACAAAGTCAAAAATTTAGGAGTGGTGATGGATGAAACATTGTCATGGGAATATCATATAAAAAACATCACTGATCGCTGCTTGGAATTTTGATCGGATTAAGCCATGTAAAGCATGCCTTGCCCGCTGAAGTGTTGCCGGCGCATTGTCGATTGTCTGGTGCTATCACATGTGAGATACTGTGTACAAGTGTATGGCAGTGCCAGTGTGACGACTCTTAAGAACATCCAAAAAATCTTAAATTTTGCCGCACGAGTCATATCAGGACGCAGGAAATACGACCACATCTCTGATGTATTGCGTGAATTAGGTTGGCTAAATGCGTTAGATTTAGTAAAATACTCTGACTTGTGCATGTTGCATAAGGTTATAACTAGAGCGAAACCTTCGTCGTTGGCGTCGCGCATCCAGTTCAACTACGAAATACTGGAGCGTGATACCCGACAATCGAAACATCTAGCCTTGCCTCGACCTAGAAACAATCACGGAAAGCGCACATTCTTGTATAGGGCTAGCCATTCATACAATGCGCATATTTAATCTCAGTGTGTTCTGAATGCAGTGTCGCCCATTAGATTTTACACTTGCTCAATAATTGTACGATGTCGGCAAAACAGGGCAAACTGTTTTAGCTCACTTTTTACTGTTTTAGCTCACTCATTTTTATGTTCATGTATGGAAGGCCGAAGAATAACCCTGTCGTGTGAAACGGTCTGTTTACGTTAATACATACATACATACATAAACATCATCTCGTCCCTGCCATCGGTCCTCGCCGGTCCCTGACCGTTCCCGGCGGAATCCCGTACCGAGGACATCTCTGGGCGGCCCAGTGGCACAGCGGTCACGCCCCGGCTGCCTTTGTTCTAACCTGATAGCCCACCATTAGGGTCCGGCGGCAGGCGGGAATAACCATCACCGCCGGAACGATCGGCCCGTGATACCGTGATAGAGGCAATGTAGTCCGGCCGGCGGGAATAACCATCACCGCCGACGATCGGCCCGTGATACCGTGATAGAGGCAATGGTAGTCGGGCCGGCGGGAATAACCATCACCGCCGACGATCGGCCCGTGATACCGTGATAGAGGCAATGGTAGTCGGGCCGGCGGGAATAACCATCACCGCCGACGATCGGCCCGTGATACCGTGATAGAGGCAATGGTAGTCGGGCCGGCGGGAATAACCATCACCGCCGACGATCGGCCCGTGATACCGTGATAGAGGCAATGGTAGTCCCGGCCGGCGGGAATAAACCATCACCGCCGACGATCGGCCCGTGATACCGTGATAGAGGCAATGGTAGTCGGGCCAGGTCGGAATCACTTTATGTCGGAACCACTGTAGTATATCACCGGCCGAGTTCCGCTGACCCACACGGTGGGCGTGAAAGCTGCCGACAGCCGAGTGTGATCAATTACAGCCATCCAGAGCAAACAACAATTTTCTGAGGCAGTTGGGGAAGATAAATTGTTTCGCGCGGACCACGAGCGATTAAGACAAACAGATAATTCAGCTAATTGTCAGTTCGCTCGTCTTTGAAGAAGTTTGGTACTTGGTAGTGAAGATCTAGTTGTGTGTCCGAAACTATGACTTAGTGTGGACCGCGGTTGCTCCAAGGCCATTTCGTATTTCAAAGTTTCGTTATACGGTAAGCGAGCATAAACGTAATGCATAATAATTCTGAGATAAGAAGCCGTGGTGAAACTTCATCATCTCATGATTTTTAGTTCTTGTTGAAAATGTGAGATACGGTAAGAAACAAAGCCACTCCAAGGTTTCCTAAACGGCAAGTCTTATGTCAAAGAGTGCATTAACTCTTATAAAGAACTCAATATATTGAAGGCAAAAAATGTGGCAAAATTATTTGTATTCCATTCAATGAAACCCAATTTGCAAGTCAACCATACAGCACATGCAACGTGTCCTGTAGGATCCCCTTGCACAATGGAATTGTTTTCTTAATTACAATATTATTTTCTTGAAACCTGTACGAATTTTTTTCCATTCATGGATTCAAGCCAAGCGACGGAAGACGGTTATGGAAAATGGCAGCCAACACTCGCCCTGGAGGTCCTATGAGTGTTGTAATAACTCGCGCTAAATGGTCAATTTGCCCTTTGGCGAATCTTCCCACAATATCGGCCAACCTGACGCTGAGCTATGCGGCGACGGTCGCCGTACGGCATCTACCGATGGCACGCGCCACCTACAGAGGAAACCTACTCCAGAGCTGTCGGCCACAATTCTGTGATATCGAACAGAGGCGCCACTGTCCATGTGGCACCACCTGTACCTTGTCCACTGTTCGTAGCGACACCTGTACCTTGCCCGATGTATGTGGCGCCCACCTGTACCTTGTATGCTGTATGTAGCGACACCTGCACCTTGCCCGCTGTATGTAGCGCCACCTGTACCTTGTCCGCTGTACGTAGCGACACCTGTACCTTGCCCACTGCATGTGGCGCCACCTGAACCTTGTCCGCTGTACGTAGCGACACCTGTACCTTGTCCGCTGTATGTGACGCTACCCTGTACCTTATCCGCTATAAGTAGCGCCACCTGTACCTTGCCCATTGTATGTGGCGCTACCTGTACCTTGCTGTATGTGGCGCCACCTGACTCCAGACTTCTAAAATGTCTCTAGGGACAAGGCAGTTCAGCTACCTATTTCTCAAGCATTTGTAGTGACCAAGGAGGCGTAACTTCCCAGCTGTCAAGACTGTCCGGCATTCTCCCATAGAAGCACCACCTCCCACAACGTTGAAATGTGTCTAGAAGCACCACCTACCGGGACGGCCACGGTGTCCGCTTGAGGCGCCACCTACCACCGCTATGAGATGGTGTAGGCTAAAAGCGCCACCTACACCACTGTCAGACCGTGGTCCGCTAGGTGTGCCACCTACCACCACTCCTCGAAATTCCACTAGAAGCTCCACCTACCTCCAAACAAATGCCATATTACCATATACACCTATCGTCCAAACAAATGCCATATTCGTTTTTTAGCTCAAATACCCCGTATAGCCATCTTTCAAGACAACTTTCAAGGTGACCTATTCCCTTTAATGGTTCATTCATGAAGCACGCTTCTTTAATCTTTTCTATAATGCATAAGCATATATGTTTATGTATATGTTGACCATAGGCGTACACAAGAGAGGGGGCAAACGGGGCAATTGCCCCCCCCCCCCCCGAAGGTCTGTACGTGCCCCTTTGGTCGAAAAATGAATGATTTTTTTTATTTTTTGAAGAGAAAAATGGTGCAAATATAGCCCTTTAAAAACATAGTGGGCCAAATCCTGTGAGTTTTTTTTGGTGGGGGTACTTTATGCCCCCCTGAGCCAAAATTGCCCCTCCTGGAGTAAGCCCTGGGTACGCCACTGATGTTGATATGTTATGCAGCAGGATGAACATATCGACCTGCATGCAGGGTGCCTGGTGTGCGTGACACTACACATATGCAGGAGTGAAACGACACAGATACGTGCCATTTATACATGCAACAACACAAAAATAAACATGTTTCTCACAGTTGAAGTAATACAACAACATCGAGTTAAAGTCAAGCATCGAAAGGTCTAGAGCAATGGTTCTTACTTTCGATGCTTTAGATGTTCGTGTGTTGAGCTTCTATGGGAAAATCGTGTACATCGTGACTTCTGAACATCTTTTCTTTATTTTCAGAGTATTCCGGACTGGAGTCGCTGAACAACATGGAGGAGCATATGCACAGTAAGTTGCACTAGTTGCATCATATTTTGTTGCTGGTGCTCATGCTATTTTACCAGTAAAACGCCTTTTTGGGCGATGACCGAGCGGGCGCGCTCTGGTAAAGCTAAATTAAGTTGTATAAATTGTGCATGATCTCCTTTCCCGAATCCGCCGAAAGAGGAGTACGTCCTGAGTGCTGCATGCGTCATCCTATACATGTATTACCGACCGGGCGCGAAGACCCGTGAGGTTTTCGTCAACTTACTAGACAAATTTACATCTGACCCCGGCCCCGACACGGCCCGACACGGCCCGACAAGGCCGTACAGAAGTTTTTCGGAAGCTAATAACTTTGCAACCACCGCTCCCATTGAGATCGAGTTTTCACCATTGGATAGGACCATCAAATATATTTTGTTTTTGGTATGGTGTGTTTTGATAGCTGGGTAGTACCACGAAGAAGGGATATACAGGAGCGGCCACTCCCGGGTTCCCCCTTGCTGTCGCGACAATGCAGTGCTGCCATATTCCCCGGCCGATTTCTTTCAGCAAGGAAAAGCCGCTCGGCCGCCGCTCCAGACCACCGGAACCCTATGAGACCCATTCATACGTCAAAATGTGATGTTTGCTCACTTTCTGTTAATTAAATATATGTGTAAAAAATATGTACTATTCCAAATAGCTCTAGCTGGTCAAAATAGCATCTAGCATCTAGCTTATCGCCGCGTGTTTTTCCTTGCTGGCTTCTATAGAAGTCATGCTGTCGCCAAAAGCGTCGGAGTGGCACCTCCTGCATATTCCTTCTCCGTGGTAGTTATACCACAGCGCGTGGCACGCGCAAAAGTGAGGCAGGTCAATCACCGATTTTAGAGGAAAATCGCGCCTAATGATAAAATCGCTCCATCAACTGACCACATTTGGCGTAAGCTAAGAGCCAATGATGCCCCATTAATGTATGCATGCCTAATTTAAACCTAAGGCTTGAGCGCACGTGAGCACGTGAAGAAATAAGGGTGTCGGTTACACCCCTATGATGTATCTCAGAAACTACTAGGCCGATTATGGCGAAATTTGGTGTGCTGCTCCCGATTGACATCCTAGCAATATTCACATGATGAATATTGCTAGGATGTCAATCGGGAGCAGCACACCAAATTTCGCCATAATCGGCCCTAGTAGTTTCTGAGATACATCATAGGGGTGTACCCGACACCCTTATTTCTTCACGTGCTCACGTGCGCTCAAGCCTTAGGTTTAAATTAGGCATGCAACATATGGGGCATCATTGGCTCTTAGCTTACGCCAAATGTGGTCCAGTTTGATGGAGCGATTTTATCATTAGGCGCGATTTTCCTCTAAAATCGGTGATTTGACCTGCCTCACTTTTGCGCGTGCCACGCGCTGTGGTATAACTACCACGGAGAAGGAATATGCAGGAGGTGCCACTCCGACGCTTTTGGCGACAGCATGACTTCTATAGAAGCCAGCAAGGAAAAACACGCGGCGATAAGCTAGATGCTAGATGCTATTTGACCAGCTAGAGGCTATTTGGAATAGTACATATTTTTTACACATATATTTAAATTAACAGAAAGTGAGCAAACATCACATTTTGACGTATGAATGGGTCTCATAGGGTTCCGGTGGTCTGGAGCGGGCGGCCGAGCGGCTTTTCCTTGCTGAAAGAAA
Source organism: Chirona hameri (assembly GCA_036785665.1). Taxonomy (NCBI): domain Eukaryota; kingdom Metazoa; phylum Arthropoda; class Thecostraca; order Balanomorpha; family Balanidae; genus Chirona; species Chirona hameri. Next base: position 9,837 of record JAXIVJ010013854.1, read on the forward strand.
TCGGCCAGGGGAATATGGCAGCACTGCATTGTCGCCGACAGCAATGGGGAACCCGGGGATGTGGCCGCTCCCTGTATATCCCTTCTTCGTGGTACTACCCAGCTATCAAAACACCCCATACCAAAAACAAAATATATTTGATGGTCCTATCCAATGGTGGAAAACTCGATCTCAATGGGAGCGGTGGTTGCAAAGTTATTAGCTTCCGAAAAACTTCTGTACGGCCTTGTCGGGCCGTGTCGGGCCGTGTCGGGCCGGGGTCAGATGTAAATTTGTCTAGTAACGTTGACGAAAACCTCACGGGTCTTCGCGCCCGGTCGGTAATACATGTATAGGATGACGCATTGCAGCACTCAGGACGTACTCCCTTTCGGCGGATTCGGGAAAGGAGATCATGCACAATTTTAATACAACTTAATTTAGCTTTACCAGAGCGCGCCCGCTCGGTCATCGCCCAAAAGGCGTTTTACTGGTAAAATAGCATGAGCACCAGCAACAAAATATGATGCAACTAGTGCAACTTACTGTGCATATGCTCCTCCATGTTGTTCAGCGACTCCAGTCCGGAATACTCTGAAAATAAAGAAAAGATGTTCAGAAATCACGAATGTACACGATTTTCCCATAGAAGCTCAACACACGAACACTCTAAAGCAATCGAAAGTAAGAACCATTGCTCTAGACCTTTCGATGCTTGACTTTAACTCGATGTTGTTGTATTACTTCAACTGTGAGAAACATGTTTATTTTTGTGTTGTTGCATGTATAAATGGCACGTATCTGTGTCGTTTCACTCCTGCATATGTGTTAGTGTCACGCACACCAGGCACCCTGCATGCAGGTCGATAAGTTCATCCTGCTGCATAACATATCAACATCAGTGGCGTACCCAGGGCTTAATCCAGGAGGGGCAATTTTTGCTCAGGGGGGCATAAAGTACCCCCCACCAAAAAAAAACTCACAGGATTTGGCCCACTATGTTTTAAAAGGGCATATTTGCACCATTTATTCTCTTCAAAAAAATAAAAAAAATCATTCATTTTTTCGACCAAAAGGGGCACGTACAGACCTTCGGGGGGGGGGGGGGCAATTGCCCCGTTTGCCCCCTCTCTTGTGTACGCCTATGGTCAACATATACATAAACATATATGCTATGCATTATGAAAAGATTAAGAAGCGTGCTTCATGAATGAACCATTAAAGGGAATAGGTCACCTTGAAAGTTGTCTTGAAAGATGGCTATACGGGGTATTTGAGCTAAAAAAACGAATATGGCATTTGTTTGGACGATAGGTGTATATATGGTAATATGGCATTTGTTTGGAGGTAGGTGGAGCTTCTAGTGGAATTTCGAGGAGTGGTGGTAGGTGGCACACCTAGCGGACACGGTCTGACAGTGGTGGTAGGTGGCGCTTTTAGCCTACACCATCTCATAGCGGTGGTAGGTGGCGCCTCAAGCGGACACCGTGGCCGTCCCGGTAGGTGGTGCTTCTAGACACATTTCAACGGTTGTGGGAGGTGGTGCTTCTATGGGAGAATGCCGGACAGTCTTGACAGCTGGGAAGTTACGCCTCCCTTGGTCACTACAAATGCTTGAGAAATAGTAGCTGAACTGCCCTTGTCCCTAGAGACATTTTAGAAGTCTGGAGTCAGGTGGCGCCACATACAGCAAGGTACAGGTAGCGCCACATACAATGGGCAAGGTACAGGTGGCGCTACTTATAGCGGATAAGGTACAGGTAGCGTCACATACAGCGGACAAGGTACAGGTGTCGCTACGTACAGCGGACAAGGTTCAGGTGGCGCCACATGCAGTGGGCAAGGTACAGGTGTCGCTACGTACAGCGGACAAGGTACAGGTGGCGCTACATACAGCGGGCAAGGTGCAGGTGTCGCTACATACAGCATACAAGGTACAGGTGGCGCCACATACATCGGGCAAGGTACAGGTGTCGCTACGAACAGTGGACAAGGTACAGGTGGTGCCACATGGACAGGTGGCGCCTCTGTTCGATATCACAGAATTGTGGCCGACAGCTCTGGAGTAGGTTCCTCTGTAGGTGGCGCGGCCATCGGTAGATGCCGTACGGCGACCGGTCGCCGCATAGCTCAGCGTCAGGTTGGCCGATATTGTGGGAAGATTCGCCAAAGGGCAAATTGACCATTTAGCGCGAGTTATTACCAACACTCATAGGACCTCCAGGGCGAGTGTTGGCTTGCCATTTTCCATAACCGTCTTCCGTCGCTTGGCTTGAATCCATGAATGGAAAAAAATTCGTACAGGTTCAAGAAAATAATATTGTAATTAAGAAACATTCCATTGTGCAAGGGGATCCCAACAGGACACGTTGCATGTGCTGTATGGTTGACTTGCAAATTGGGTTTCATTGAATGGAATACAAATAATTTTGCCACATTTTTTGCCTTCAATATATTGAGTTCTTTATAAGAGGTTAATGCACTCTTTGAACATAAGACTTGCCGTTTAGGAACCTTGGAGTGGCTTTGTTTCTTACCGTATCTCACATTTCAACAAGAAACTAAAAATCATGAGATGATGAAGTTTCACCACGGCTTCTTATCTCAGAATTATTATGCATTACGTTTATGCTCGCTTACCGTATAACGAAACTTTGAAATACGAAATGGCCTTGGAGCAACCGCGGTCCACACTAAGTCATAGTTTCGGACACACAACTAGATCTTCACTACCAAGTACCAAACTTCTTCAAAGACGAGCGAACTGACAATTAGCTGAATTATCTGTTTGTCTTAATCGCTCGTGGTCCGCGCGAAACAATTTATCTTCCCCAACTGCCTCAGAAAATTGTTGTTTTGCTCTGGATGGCTGTAATTGATCACACTCGGCTGTCGGCAGCTTTCACGCCCACCGTGTGGGTCAGCGGAACTCGGCGGTGATATACTACAGTGGTTCCGACATAAAGTGATTCCGACCTGGCCCGACTACCATTGCCTCTATCACGGTATCACGGGCCGATCGTCGGCGGTGATGGTTATTCCCGCCGGCCGGACTACCATTGCCTCTATCACGGTATCACGGGCCGATCGTCGGCGGTGATGGTTATTCCCGCCGGCCCGACTACCATTGCCTCTATCACGGTATCACGGGCCGATCGTCGGCGGTGATGGTTATTCCCGCCGGCCCGACTACCATTGCCTCTATCACGGTATCACGGGCCGATCGTCGGCGGTGATGGTTATTCCCGCCGGCCCGACTACCATTGCCTCTATCACGGTATCACGGGCCGATCGTCGGCGGTGATGGTTATTCCCGCCGGCCGGACTACCATTGCCTCTATCACGGTATCACGGGCCGATCGTCGGCGGTGATGGTTATTCCCGCCTGCCGCCGGACCCTAATGGTGGGCTATCAGGTTAGAACAAAGGCAGCCGGGGCGTGACCGCTGTGCCACTGGGCCGCCCAGAGATGTCCTCGGTACGGGATTCCGCCGGGAACGGTCAGGGACCGGCGAGGACCGATGGCAGGGACGAGATGATGTATTATGTATGTATGTATGTATTAACGTAAACAGACCGTTTCACACGACAGGGTTATTCTTCGGCCTTCCATACATGAACATAAAAATGAGTGAGCTAAAACAGTAAAAAGTGAGCTAAAACAGTTTGCCCTGTTTTGCCGACATCGTACAATTATTGAGCAAGTGTAAAATCTAATGGGCGACACTGCATTCAGAACACACTGAGATTAAATATGCGCATTGTATGAATGGCTAGCCCTATACAAGAATGTGCGCTTTCCGTGATTGTTTCTAGGTCGAGGCAAGGCTAGATGTTTCGATTGTCGGGTATCACGCTCCAGTATTTCGTAGTTGAACTGGATGCGCGACGCCAACGACGAAGGTTTCGCTCTAGTTATAACCTTATGCAACATGCACAAGTCAGAGTATTTTACTAAATCTAACGCATTTAGCCAACCTAATTCACGCAATACATCAGAGATGTGGTCGTATTTCCTGCGTCCTGATATGACTCGTGCGGCAAAATTTAAGATTTTTTGGATGTTCTTAAGAGACGTCACACTGGCACTGCCATACACTTGTACACAGTATCTCACATGTGATAGCACCAGACAATCGACAATGCGCGGCAACACTTCAGCGGGCAAGGCATGCTTTACATGGCTTAATCCGATCAAAATTCCAAAGCAGCGATCAGTGATGTTTTTTATATGATATTCCCATGACAATGTTTCATCCATCACCACTCCTAAATTTTTGACTTTGTTGGAACATTGAATTTGCTCTCCCATAAAATAAAATAATGGGGGCTGCGCAATACGCTTTAACTGCCTCCTGTCTCCACACAAAATAAATTCAGTTTTTGCCGCATTAACCTTCATGCCATGTTGTTGGAACCACGTTGACATCGTTACTAGCAACTCTTCCATGCTCCTTTGTAGTTCCCCAATTTGATCTCGAGGGCCTGTGACAGCGAGCTGTGTGTCATCGGCATAACGCACCGATGTGACCTTGAAGCCATTGATTTTAGCTGGAATGTGGCATGCGAGATCGTTGCTAGCAATGTTGTACAGTAATGGGCCGAGACAAGTACCCTGGAAAGTCCCAATTGTGATAGGAAGTGGCTTTGAAAAACTTTCCCCTACTTTAACCCGTTGTACGTGTCCGTGTAGGTAGCTTTTAAACCAGCCTGATAAAATTTGCAACAATTATAATTTATTAATGAGCGTTTTGTGATCAATAACATCGAAGCAGCGACTCAAATCAATGAGAACCAATATGGAAATTTGGGATCGATCCATGCCCCTGAGAATTTCGTCAGTCATTGTCAATAGTGCGGTACATGTCGAATGTTGCGGCAAGAAGCCATGTTGATCTTCGCTCAATAGATTTTGGCTCTGGAGGTAGCTTGTCAACTGTTTTTGTACTAACTTTTCTACTACTTTGCATATACCAGGAACTTTCGTGATAGGTCTAAAATGTGATGCTTTAGATGGATCGTCTCTTTTAAATAGAGGAATGACGGTCGCCCTTTTCCAGGCAGAGGGCACGGTTTCAGAGACAAAGCTAGTGTTAATGATACGTAAAAGGTAGCGTCCAATTGCATCAAATATCAGTTTTAAAATTTGGATTGGGACGTCGCCTTCTATTGAAGAGTCTTTGTTGGGTAGTGAAAATAAAGCACACCTTAGTTCAGTCAACGTGACTGGTGTGAGCCTCATTGACCCAGCGTTGACCCTAGGTAGTCGAGTAAAAAGCTTCTCTCGGCCCGAACGGTCGAAGTCGGCAACCACCTCGTCTCTAGTGTGTGTACCTACTGCTGTAAAGTAATCGTTCAGGTCATCTGGTGTTAAATTTTGCGGTTGCTTTGTGTATCCACGTTTAGGTGCAATTACATATTTTAATTTCTGAAACAATGACGAGGATGTTGAGTTGTGGACGCGGTTTGCTATATCTGCCCGACAGTCTTTGCGAATCGCCCGTTTAGTTAATGTGTTGATTTCCTGATACGCTGGATCGTTTGTTTCTTTATATCGTTTGCGCTGCTTCATCAGATTGAGGGTTTCATTCGAAACCGGTGGGGGAGGGGGGTTGTGAACTCTAAATTTTCTGATAGGAGCATGGAAGTCTAACATTTCGTTAAGCGTATTTGAAAAAGCCTCCCACTGCTGTTGACATGTTTCATTTTGTTTTACAACAGAGTGCCATCCAATGTTCCTTACATCAGTCAAAAACGCACCATTATCGAATGTTCGCCATCTCCGGCCCGTCCTGTACTGCGCCCTTTGTCTGGCTCGGGGCACCGTTGCTCCCACACATACGCGACGGTGGTGACTCGCGTAATCACATTTTTGGACAGAACACATTGTTAGTGATTGGTCGTTACACAACGAATCAGACATCAGCACAACATCAAGTAATGAGCGCGTACGGTCACGATAAAAGGTAGGTTCGCGTACTACACAGTTCAGCCCGTACCTTTCTAATTCCCGAAGCCTTTCATTTGCTGCTGGATTTGTTTGAGGGTCTGAATTCAGATCACCCGCTAAAATGATACGGTGAGATGAAGAGGCCGTAATTATTTGTTGGATTTGTTCCTCTAAATCGTTGAAATCCGCTTGAATTTGAGCGTGGTTTGATGAAGGTGGTCGATAGACACAAGCCAAAGTGGCTGCTTTCTTTTTGTCAATTTTCACCTTGACCCAGAGCGCCTCTACATGAGAGTCTGATCCAGTCGTTTTCACTTTAATTATATTGGCGGATAAATGTTCCTTCACAAATATTGCGACCCCTCCTCCAGATTTTTTACGTCCTGTTTTTCTGTCCAGCCGAAAAAGGCGATACCCTGGAATTGTAATAAATCGGTCTGGCGTCGTTGACTTCAGATTGGTCTCAGTAAAACATAGCATTTCTGGAGACCGAAGGGAAACATCAGTGCGAATGTCCGGTAATTTTGGAAGAAGGGACTGAACAGAGACGGAGAGGAGTGAGACTGTCCTGCTGGGTCGGGCTGGCTCGGACCTACCCCTTCATTCCGTCATGGATGTTTTCAGACCGATGCGGGCGCAATTTACGTCTGGGATGGGAAAGGGAAACTTCTCGCTGAGGAACGAGGTCGGAATTGACCAGTGGCGGATCCAGGGGGGGGGGCGTAGGGGCTGAAGCCCCCTGCCTTAGAAAACGGCGCCCTTTTTGTATAGGATTGCCCGGCGCCGAAGGCGCCGTAGCGTTTTCGGGAGGCCGCCAGGGCGCCCTTGCGTCTACCAACAGCATCGTAGCACTCTTGGAAGGCACCCTGGCACCCTCAGAAGACATCTTGCCGCCCTCACAACGCATTATGCCGCCCTCGGAAGGTACATCGCCGCCCTCGGAAGGCATTATGCCGCCCTCGGAAGGCACCATGCCGCCCCCGTCACCGAGGAAATATGCCGCCCTCAGGTCTGAAGCACCCTGCCTTAGAAAATCCTGGATCAAACCCCCGGAATTGACCCATACTGCCCAGCATCATAATGTACAGATAGTGGCACGCTGGCAGGCTGTTATGCTTCTAGTAATATTTTGTGTACCACTACACCTGTCATTAACTAGCCTGATGTCAGCTTCTGCTCCGGTTTCTACTCCTGTTCTGGCGAAACTCATGGAATCATATGGGATCAGAGACCTTCCGTCTCCGTCTCCGTCTCCGTCTCCGTCTCCGTCTCCGTCTCCGTCTCCGTCTCCGTCTCCGTCTCCGTCTCCGTCTCCGTCTCCGTCTCCGTCTCCGGCTCCGTCTCTGTCTCTGTCTCCGTCTCCGTCTCCGTTGGTCACGACTCAGCTGACGGAGGTCGGCGCAGTACTCCGGCACGTGAACACAGTCCCAGCTTATTTAGCGCGACAGATGTCTCCCGAGAAATGGCCCGACGATGACTGGCACAACGGAGACAAAGCGTGTTGCATAACGTTATTGAGGCGCGGTGAGGCACGACCCTTCTCGATGCTCACACCAGGGGCGTTCAACTCTCGCAGACGGCGTCCAGGGGCGATCAACTCTCGCAGACGGCGTAACACGTGTGTTGACTGCGGAGCAGTGTGGCCGGTGGAGGCGGACAGACGTTTGAGCGCAGGATGACATAGTAAGTGACGAACTGCACTTGGCCGTCTGGCGCACAAATATGGCGCGCTGGCGGCGCTCCGTTTCAGGTGGCTGGTTTGTGGGGACTATTGTCCGCCGCGCGGCCCGTGAACAATCTTCGGCCTAATCATGGCCACGCGTCGCCGGGCAGATCCGGCCGCTCGCCGAGGGACGCGCCTCCGACTCCGGCTGAAGACACGCACTCGAGAACGGAACACACTGGAGGGCCAGCCAGACCAGAACAATCAGACGCGAGCGAAAACATTTATGAATTTTGCATCGTAAACATCATCACAAGTGATAAATTGAACTACTGGGCTCATATTTCATAGTTGTTTACGCAGATAGCCGAAACGGTTATCTACAGGTATCCGGACTTGTTACCAAATACACAAAATGGTGCGCATATATTTGTTTGGTTTCATCAGTTTTCCAATATTTCACCGGACGCAATTACTAAAGAAGTATTGGTGTGTGATATCCATGAATGTATTGTCCGGGAAGTTCAACACGGCTTAGGAGTACGTGTTGTAAGCATCAGCTCAGCACCTTGTACAAATAGTCTGCCTTTAGAGGTTCGTCTTCTAGAACCATTCAGGCATATGCATTGTGCATGTACATGTTATTGTGCAATGCATATCAGGATTTGTAACATATCGTTCAGCACCACCTAATACCTATATGTTTCCAAATAAATGCTGTCTCCCACAACACATTGCTAATTGATGCTGTTCCGCATGACATATTTCTGAAGAGATGCTGTTCCGCAATACACGTACCCTGTTCTTTACAAATAGCACGGCGTGATGCGTCGGTTTTGAACGTGGTAAAAAACCACGTTTTCCTGGTACGTAAGGTGATCGAAAAGTTGATGGATTGATGGACATATGTATGTTTCTATTTGCCACTTAGAAAACATGTTAAATTGGTGTCGAGCCCAGTTAATGATGCTGTTGTTTCCCGTTCCGCTTTGAGGTTTGAGATATTCATTGGTCGTTAAAATGAACTTCGATCAATCAAGTGAGTGGCATGTCTCGCCAATCATCAACCCTTGTTTGTGTCATGTCCTTCCTTTCTTAGCCACCGGGTCGACAGATGGAAAACTTCCAAATTGCTTTTGCTCTTCAGTAGGCAGAATAAGAGGACAGAAACTGACCCTTCATGACAGGTTAACCCTCGCCCTACGGGGACCGTTTCTCCCCTTCGCCCTACGGGTGGGGGGGGGGCTGACAGGCCCCCTGTTAAATTTCAAACCAAGCAACATAGAGCAATGCGGTAAGAACCAGCATATTGCCTGTCATGAGAGGAATCTAATAGTATGCAATTTTTAGGTTTCAGGTCAACGGTGACCTTCCAGGTCAAGTAAATGACCTAAGATCGACCACGTCCAAAAATAGCGATTTTGCTCTGTCCGTCGTCAATACCAACAATATTATCAGTATAAAACGATTTGGTTAGCGTCGAAATGTTGGTCGTTGTATTAGCTATCTGGCAATATGTCGATTTTTAGGTCTGGGCCAGTTAATGACCTCTTAGGTCACGGAAATCGTCACCATAGATGAGCGTTGCTATGCGTTTTGCATTACATCACATGTACAGGGCGCTTAGCATAACTTCCGAACGGAGAGAGATAGAGAGACACCGTACAAAGAAACGTGTTGTCTGTCCTAAGGACAATCCAAAAGGCATCCCATTTTGAGTATCTAGGTCAACTGGTGACCTTTTGGGTCAGGTCAATGACCCTCTGGTGTCTGACATGACCTTGACGAAAAGGTCATAGGTCACGATCTAATAGTCGTATACACTTCCACATTTTGATAGGATACGTATAATTGTTGTAAACTCACCTACTAAAAATTTCAGCAAGATGCGCCGCATGTTTAAAAGTTATTCAAGACAAACCTCAGGGGGGGGGGCTGTCAGCCCCCGTAGGGGCTGACAGCCCCCCCCCCCCCCCTTAGCATACCTACGTCCTACATACGACCATGCTGTGGCTGATGGCTGTCCTTGACGACCAACAATGACACCGTGACACAGTACCACACTGACACGGGATGCTCCCAACTCCCGCCGTTGTCTCCATCAGTCAAGCATCCTGACATGAGTGACAACCACAGTGGTCTCGCCGTTACGCGGCTCCCATATCATAAATCTCATTCACTCTTCGCACGGCCCCCATTCGATGTACCTATGTATTAGATGGGCATCAACTGGAGAGATGTGAACAGATGCGCGACCTCGGTGTCATATTAGATGCTAAGCTGACATTCGCCGACCATGTAGATTCAACCGTAGGCAAGGCCAACCGCATGCTCGGTTTTCTCATGCGCAGTGTACAAATGTCTCCATGCTCTCGCCGCCTAGATTTCAATCACCCCGCAATCTTGTCAGCGTATAACGCCCATGTGAGGTCCATGATTGAATATGGTAGTATTATCTGGTCTGGGGCCGTAGCAACCCACTTAAGACGCCTCGAGCGTCTGCAACACAGGTTTCTTATGTGGTTAGGATGTACAACCCAGCGCCGCTGTCCCGCCTTGGACTGTTCTTCGCTGTTGAAACATTTTAAATGTCAGTCCATCAAAGCTCGTTTCATCCAAGCCGACATAAGATTTTTGCATTCGGTACTTCGTGACCGCCTTGACTGTGGAAATCTAGTGTCAATGTTTCACCTGTCTGTTGCCACTCGACGCAAGAGACACACTGGATTGTTTCGTGTGCCGGGTGGTAGGGTGAATTCGGTACGGAACAGCTTTTTATTGCGGCTACCAGCGACCTGCAACAGATTTATCCAGGAAATGCCAGAGACTGATTTCTTTTGTTCAACTACTTTTAGGTCGCAAGCTTTTAAGTTTGCATGCAGTGAAGGCAGTTATTGATTCCCGTGGGCGGGGCAGCGGTGCTGACTTTTAGTCACTTGCCCTACTTTTGCGTAGGGTAGCGGGATATTGGTTCACTTATTTATTGTCATTGTCATCATGTCTTAGGTATGAATGCGTGAATGTATGAGGATGCGTGTGTTGTGTGCTTTGACTACAGCCGTAAGTGGGCTTCGGCCTGTGGTTGTTTTATAACTAATAAATAATACTAAATAATAAATGGCGCGGCGCGGCGGGGGGGGGGGGGGGGGGGGGGGGAGGAGGGGCGGCGGGGGCGGGGGCGGGGCGGGGCGGGGCGGCGGCGGCGACGGACGGTCGACAGATGGCGTCGGCAGCAGGCCCGGGAGGACAGCATCCGGAGTTAGTGGGTCAGTCAGCGAGCCTCGCCGCCACCCCCGCCCGCTGGAGCGTGAAATGAGCAGCCGACAACGCTCGGATATTTATGAGAATTACGCCTGGTGCCGCCGGCGGTGCGTGTCAAGCCGAACCAAGAGTAGGAGCCAAACCACTGCACACACGGCATCCTCCAGGGAAGTCCCGACATCTGAACAGGGCTCTCGCCGTCCCGCCGTTTAGTGAACAGTGACTCTCTCCCGCATGTATCGCGCTTGCAAGAACAGGTAATTCCCATGACACTTGCAGGGCTGTGATGCAGGGCTTGCAGGGCTGTGATGCAGGGCTTGCAGGGCTGTGATGCATTATGTTCTCAGATCCCTCATCCCTTTCATGCTACCGACGGCCGTCTCCTGCTACCTCGTCACGCCCACGTCAACCCGGAACTGGTGGCCGCCGGCCGCCGGGTATGTGGCGTCAAAGAGTCGCACCCGGAACTGGTGGCCGCCAGTCGCCGGGTATGTGGCGTCAAAGAGTCGCACCCGGAACTGGTGGCCGCCAGTCGCCGGGTATGTGGCGTCAAAGAGTCGCACCCGGAACTGGTGGCCGCCAGTCGCCGGGTATGTGGCGTCAAAGAGTCGCACCCGGAACTGGTGGCCGCCAGTCGCCGGGTATGTGGCGTCAAAGAGTCGCACCCGGAACTGGTGGCCGCCAGTCGCCGGGTATGTGGCGTCAAAGAGTCGCACCCGGAACTGGTGGCCGCCAGTCGCCGGGTATGTGGCGTCAAAGAGTCGCACCCGGAACTGGTGGCCGCCTTCATGGCTTGTGTCCTCCCTGGGAACAATTTATTTAATTTAGATCTGGTTCATATATTCGTATTTCGATATTCTAAATTCAGCAACATATTCCTGTTAATTGTTTGTTTTCTCATACCAAGTTTGCGAAAGATATCATTTGAATTTTAGGAATATACCACAACGATGATTACCGAGCGGTAGAGAAGCGCACGCGAGGTCCTCGTCAACTAGAGGCAAATTTACGCATGAGCGGCCCGACCGTAGCCATGGTTTTCAGAGGCGTATTTCTTTGTAACTACTTAGTTGATGTGATCAGTTGAGTTGATCAGTTGATGTGCCTGATAATTTGCATACAAAAACTTCATGTTGTAAGAGTAGGTACCTATCGTCTAATACAGTTTTGAAATTCTGCGCCGTGCGTTATCGGGTTTAGGAGCACTGCGCGCCAACTTACAGCACTGTTTCCATTTGAAGCCCTCTGGCAAAGCCCACCCTCTCGACTTATTCCCCCGTCATGGCCTCAACCCTTCGGGTCCAAATAACGACGAATGCTCACTGCCGCTTTATATCTCAGCTGAGGTAGCTGTGCCGATAACCGATAGTTGGCAGGTTGTGTCGATAAGCGAGGTATGTATATGATAGTTAGAAGATGCCTAATTAGCGACCCTCTTAGCGGGAACGGCCGTAGCTCTGATGTTATCAGTGCTATATCTAAACGACAAGAACATTCTGATAGACATAGCATTTTGTTATGTAACCTTGCATGCAAACTCTTCTATAACCTATGCAATTTGGCGTATTTTCAATTTGGTGGACCCTTGCAAAAATCGCAAATAGAGACATCAGTCCCTATTTGTGAACGGGTGTGGTCGCAAATAGGTCTAGTCCATGGAAACCTCCATTGTCATTTCACCCACAGAAACAGGTGGCTAAAATGTTACATTTCTAAACGACGATAAGCATCACAATGGAAAAGGCATAAGTGCTTGAGAGTAATTTTAACGGCGATTACAATTATAGATCCTTTTTTTTAGATCTGGTGCCGTTGTCATCGGAAACCCCATGGACATCGCCTGCTACAATGCTGACACAATGGACATTTTGCATCCCGGTCGCTAAAAGGGAACACAGAAGGCAAACAGGTCGATAATAGGGAATGTGAGGTCCGACACGTTTCAGCTCCTTTAAATAATTAATGAGTTCCTGTTTCATTTGAAAGAACTGTAATTAAAATGTCCAATGAATATACATCGTAGTCATATGTGTTTGAATATGATCGCAACAACAACAAATGGTAAGAACAGGCTAGCAATGCACACGTTTGGCATAAGAAATGTGCCTGTTTTGTATTGGCTGGAGTGTTCCTCTCCAGAATCATATGAAGCCGGTTACGGGCTTAATTTATTTAAATGCATATGAGGAACATTTTTACAGATGGTTTGAGTTACTTTCCATGATCAGTTTTCTAAAACAGATGGAGGTCGCAAATAGGGAGGAGTCGCTAATAGGATACTTTCCCCTATTGTGAACACCGAGGACATACCTAGATTATGACTGTGTGTGTGTGTGTGATATTACCTAGATTATGCACTAGGTTACTATAGTGGTGCCCCGGTTTGCATTTGTGTTATATATATATTGTGAACTGCTGCAGTCTCCAGGCCGTGGTGTTTCTGTTGTGTGTGATACTGCAATCTGCAGGCCGTAGTGTTACTGTTGTGTGTGATACTGCAATCTGCAGGCCGTAGTGTTACTGTTGTGTGTGCTACTGCAGTCTCCAGGCCGTAGTGTTACTGTTGTGTGAGCTACTGCAGTCTCCGGGGTTTGGTATTACCGTTGTGTGCGCTACTGCAGTCTCCAGGGTTGGTTTTGTTACTGTTGTGCGAGTCTCCGGAGTTTGGTGTTACCGTTGTGTGAGCTACTGCAGTCTCCGGGGTTTGGTATTACCGTTGTGTGAGCTACTGCAGTCTCCAGGGTCTGGTGTTACCGTTGTGTGTGCTACTGCAGTCTCCAGGGTTGGTTTTGTTACTGTTGTGTGAGTCTCCGGGGTTTGGTGCTACCGTTGTGTGAGCTACTGCAGTCTCCGGAGGTTTGGTGTTATTGTTGTGTGAGCTACTACAGTCCCCAGGGTTGTTCGGTGTTACCGTTGTGTGAGTTGCTGCAGTCTTCAGCCCGTGGTGTATTATTTTACAAGTTTGGCCAACTGGCAATACTCCTCAGGTGCCACTGTGCCAAATATCAATGAAATGGTTGAGCACGTGCCGTTCGATCAAGCCAATTCAAGTTTCCATATACAACGAATAGATATTTACTTTGAAAATGGGGAATCCGGAAATGAAGGCACCCTTAATGTAACCTTCAGGCGTACAGCATTGTTTGGAACCAGAATTGCAACAATAATTGCAACAATAATTGCCACCAATACAGTCGATAAGCAATTTGCTTTGCCTTTTTAATTCAAAGTAGGGTTTTAGGCACTCGTTGCATTGAGCTTGAATTATTTATAACCGTTCGCTTGGTGGCCCGCCCAATAATGGCGCCCAACTGGTATTACAATCGCAAAGGCCAAAGAAGCTCGAAACAGCTGTCAAGCCTTTATTAACTTAAAATTTCTTCGACACACAAATACGTATTTAGCGGCTCAAAAGAGGCCTGGCCGATACCACAATCACCAATAATGTTCTAAACGAACCTTGTCGTTTTTTTTCTCCATAGGTTACCGAGCATTACAGATGCTTGTTATTACTTGGTACTTGTTGCTCGATGCTGACAACCTTTTAGACTACCACACAGCGCATCAGACAGCGTGTGGACGAAACCAGTGAAGGACCGCAAGAGATCCTGCCACGAACCAGCTGTCGAGCGGTGCACAGGATTAGCATCTACGCCCGTTGAATTATTCAGCGGCGAGCGTCCTCCACAATGCGGCTCTACCCGAGGAGACACGCACTGAGGAAGTATGCACTGAGGAGGTATGCACTGAGGAGGTATGCACTGAGGAGGTATGCACTGCGGAGATATGCACATGAGGAGACATGCACTGTGGAAGCTGCATATGCACTAACAGACGGCTCCGGAGACCGGGACAGCAGCGGCAGCGGCAGCAGCGGCAGCAGCGGCGTCCCGGCGCTGCTGCGTGAGACGCCTATGGCACTGCTGCGGCGTGACGTCGCCTCGGACGCCAGCTGTTGGACGGCCGGCTGACCCGACCCGGCGCGCTACCGTACAGCGGCGCGCCGGAGACATATGCGCCGCGTGCCGGTCACCGCGCTGTGCCGCCGCCGCCACCGCCGCTCCCGCGGTAAAAACGGCGCGACCCACTGCCCGATGCGGCAGCCGCTGCATTCCCTTACTGAAGCCGACTGCCCCACTGGCATAGCACAGCGGAAACCCATACTTGTGCCATTCTGTTTTCAAGGCGCTACCGTAACTAGTTATTTTCCACCGTCACTTGCTTCGTGAGCACCTTCGTGACCAGTATTTGCCCTGTGACTGATAGCTCGCAGCACTGCGGGTAAGCAGTCAACAAAATTGCATTTCCCACATTTCATGGGACGTCGGAATTTGAAGACACAGATCTTTCGATATTCGATGTAATTCTCAACGCGCTCTCACTCATCACGATTTGCACTGCGATCTATTCCGGGCTGATGCGCCAGATGAGCCCTCGATCGTCATGTGTGGGAAGCTCAAACCTTGCCAGCGTCATGTGTGAGAAATTCAGACCCTGACGGAGGTTGGCCCCGTGCGTGGCGTACGTTCCGTCTCGGGTGGACTGTTTGAAGAAGGACGTTTCGGGCTGGCTGCGTGGGAGGAGGACGTCTCCGTCGAAGAGTAGGACATCCCAGTTGATGAGGACGTCCAAGTTGACAGCTGATCTGGCTCCTCCGACCAGTCGCCGTGTTCCGGGTGACCGGTCCGAGAGAGACGAGAGGAGGGCGCAGGCGCCGGAACGTCGGCTCTAGAGCGGAGGTCCTGTTACCGACGGACCTGAGATTAGAGGAGCGGATATGTAGAGCCAGCGCTACCAACAGACCTGATAGCGATCGGACAGACTAGCAGAGGATATCTTTGAGGATATCTATGAGGATAAGACATTCTCTTGAATAAGGATTTCAGATATCGGGATCTGCATGCTTATTGAATATCTCAATAGATTTGAGAGAACAAAGATTCGAAAGAATAAATCCAGCGCGCGTCGTGAGCCCAACTGCCGAGCCGTGACTAACTGTTCCCAACTACCAGGAATTCAGCCGGTTGGCAATGACAGCTATCTGACGAAAATCAGGATTCAGAACAAACGTGCGAATACAACCAACACCAATGAGATGCAGTACGTTAGTTAGGAATCCGGCACGCAGTGTTGTCCAACGGTCACGTTCGGTACGTGAGCGTGTGAATTGGCCGGGAATGTTGTTGTGGTGAAAACTGGCCTAACGGTAAGCTGTCCCTCCGTCAGTGACCCACTCTTCAGTACAGAACCATTGAAATGGGCTCTCATGCAGCTTCGAACCCATTCAGCTGCGCCAACGTACCACGCTTTAACTAGCGTGCTAATGTCTGACCCAAAGCGACACTTTGTCGGCCCATCGGAACACCCCAAACGAGGGACTAACCACTGCAGCCTGCACGCTTTTGAGTGCGGCGTCTCTCATACTGCATGACCCACACACGGCATTTACGGCGTCTGTCATACTGCATGACCCACACTCAGCATTTACGGAGAGGAAGGGAGACAAACCCGGAACACTGGGCTCAGATAATAAGAGGAGATAATGTATTCGCGTCAGTTATGCAGCGCTGGAGATTGTGTAACGGGCCGATAATGTATACAGAATGAGACGTAAGCCGCCAGGTGGTGGATTGACGTGGTGCTCTGCGGGTGGAGCCTCGGGTGCTGAGGAGATGTACCTCATCTGGCTCCCGCGGTGTACCTGATCTGGCTCCCGCGGTGTACCTGATCTGACTGCCGCGGTGCACCTCATCTGACCGGCCGTACTGCGGGGCGGTGCACATCATCTGGCCGGCCGTACTGCGGGGCGGTGCACCTCACTGACCGGCCGTACTGCGGGGCGGTGCACCTCACTGACCGGCCGTACTGCGGGGCGGTGCACCTCATCTGACCGGCCGTACTGCGGGGCGGTGCACCTGACCTAACTGGCAGCCGTGGTCAGCTGATCCGCTGCCGCCTCTATAGAGGTCTGTGATGACAGCTATGTCGGCTCCGGGGGAGAGGATTCGGCAGCAGAGGAGAGAATTCGGAACCAGCGTTCGGTAGGAAACGTGGTTCGGTTCGATTCGTACTGGTCGGCCCCTGCGGTGCAGTGCAGTGCAGTGCAGTGCAGTGCGCCGTGGCAGCAGCGACCGTCCGGCGACGGGCAACTGCGCCGCGTGTCGAACTTGGCATCACCCCCCTCCCCCCTCCCCCCCCCAGAGACCCGCTCCTGGCGGCCTACCAGCGCCAGCGCCACGGCCGAACCGGGGTGGCCACCGGACGAGTGGGCTCGCATGAAAGAGCGACCTCGAGTGAGATCATTATCAGAGGAGAACTGCCAGAGAACGGAGCACAGTCTCTGTTATATGTATCATCATCATCAGAGAAGCTCACACGGATCAAGAGAGATCTCTGCGGGAGGTGCGATTGGAACGGAATGCCAGGAGAGATATCTGCGGGAGGTGCGATTGGAACGGAATGCCAGGAGAGATCTCTGCGGGAGGTGCGATTGGAACGGAATGCTAGGAGAGATCTCTGCGGGAGGTGCGATTGGAACGGAATGCCAGGAGAGATATCTGCGGGAGGTGCGATTGGAACGGAATGCTAGGAGAGATCTCTGCGGGAGGTGCGATTGGAACGGAATGCCAGGAGAGATCTCTGCGGGAGGTGCGATTGTAACGGAATGCCAGGAGAGATCTCTGCGGGAGGTGCGATTGGAACGGAATGCCAGCCATGGGGCACGCGCGGCACGGCCATAACCAACATCTGTTTTGACAAAAATGGGTTGGGAATCGCTATCGCTGGAGTATTGCCAGCGGGGACTTTGATATCGGTGTGATCGATCAAACACATGATGTGGCACCTGCCGCGTGTCTCATTGTCCGTGATCAGGAAGTGGTCCACCGTGCGGTACGCATGCGACCTACATTTTAGTAGGACCATGAAGGATGAGTCGGGCTTACGGCGATTGCCGTTGGCATCCCGCTGTGAGCGATTCAGCATTGCCAGCTGTTGTTCGTGGTGGGGCCAACGATGTGTAGGGCGAGCTTCTATCATGCTCTTATAAACACTGATGTTCTCATTCCGTTAGCTATCCGTTGCATTGCAGTCACAGTGAAGTAGGTATGTGCAATGTGCATCCCTTATCATGCAACGCTGATGTGCGATAATAACCGACTTTAACACGCCTATTCCAGTCGTTGTGACACCTCTGCACCCCGCTTCTCCCGGGAGCCCACCGCTGCACCGCGCCACGTGCCCTCTGGCGTGACAGTCGGCCGTGCAGAGACCAGCATCGGCATCACGGCATCGGTTCCTCTCGTGACTTCCGGCCGTCAGCCGGCGGCCGCCCTGTCATCTGCGGCGCGGGGAGGAGGGGAGGGGTGCGGGGCACTGGCCGCTGACTGCCGTCAGAGACGGGCGTCAGCTGCTCCAGCAGACGGGCACAGGACTGGAGAGGGCTCCACTGACGCGACTGACAAACATCAGCCGTGCAGCGCTTACAGAACTCTCTGAAGTGGCTATCGAGGATTCTCAAGCAGCAAGCAGATATGAGCCAAAGCCACAGTCACTCTGGCGGAGCGGACAGTACCGGTGCCAGCGTCGGCGGTGCGGATTGGCATTCTCCATGTCGATGAATCTGAACAGTGATGCATTACATTACATCTGTCCTTGTGGCTCAGGCACCAAAGGATCTGCCTTGATATATGCCTACTCAAACAAGGTGCGTCCAAATATTTAAAGCATTCATCGTCTGCCTGACACCAGATGACCTGAAGCACGCGTTGCTTGCAACATCCGAGCATATATTTATATGAGAAATGTTACTCACTCTGGCTGTTTAGGACACATTCAAGCATTGTTTAATGTCTCATGGTTCCAATTACATTCACACTGGATCGTGCTACTGCGTTCAAGGCATGATTTACATGTGGAAAATGCGCATCTCTAGGAATAGTTCAGGCGCAGCTGCCGCTGCGTTGAGCAATTAACGACCTACTTACTCTGCACGGTCGCACGGCCGCCTGCAGCGCACAAAGAGGCGAGACGTTTCGCCTAAACGGCGGCGGTTTCATGCTGTTTTTAACTCGGCGAGGCGATCTCTCCTGCGGCGTTACAGATGGTTGGAGCTGTGTGTGCAGGTCGGTAGCCACCCGTGTCACTGTGGCATTGCATCGTGTGGCGATGGCGAGCCGGTGGACCTTTCTGACCGACTGACCGTGGGAAGACTGGCAGACGGCTGTCTGTGGCCACCGACGACCACCGACCGACTGCTATCCGACGCCGTATGTCAGCCCCGGACAGCAGCGGCTTCGTCCACTTCGTCTTCAGCCGTCATTCATTGGTAGAGTGTCGGCTGCAGGACTGTGCATTATATCCTTCCCCGGGACAGGTACCGCCCCTTCAGAGTCTCTTTCACGAACAACGGTTCAGTGCCTTTCGGAGGGCAAGGGGAATGCGTGTCTTTGTCCATGCATTGATAGATACTCAGGTACCGACCCTTTTTGAGTCCTATATTTCCATCCGCTTCACCAGTTGGGCAGGATTCTTCACCGTCACTCAGAGCCGGGTGAGCGTCACTCAGTCGGGTGAGCGTCACTCAGAGCCGGGTGGGCGTCACTCGCACGTGACGGGGCCAGTGATCGCGTGACGGTGCAGAATCAGTGAGCGCGTACAGCGTGTCACTATTGTCGCGACCCAGTGGCGCCCGCTCAGACGTGCCGCAGAAAACCCACACAAACGGCCGCCTAGCGCTGCTGCAGCGGCTGCCGCTACACAGGGACTCAACGTCTGTGTGCATGTTTTGGTTGTGGGCCAAGCACCTCTTGGGACCAAGGCGCTAACTGGAACTCTCACCCTGTTCCGAGGGATATGGGGCAGGGACGACTTTTTTCAGAGGCCCGCCGAGGGATTTGAACCCGGTCCCTGGCACAGAAAGCAGGTATCTTACCACTGCACCATATTTATCCCCGTATGTGTGCATGTGCTGTGTACAGTGTACATCATGGTGTCATGACCCACACGGGGAACCAGCGCAAAGCACATGTCACGACCCACACAGCTACACAGCGCACAGCACGGTACTAACGCTACACAGGGATGTCACGACCTGCCGGCTGGGGTCCGGTCGGCCTCGATGTCGGCGGAGTCGGCGGCTTCCGCGCCGGCTCCGGCTCAAACACGCCACGGTCGTCTCCCAATTCAGCAACAATGGGGTCCACGTCCCACGGTCCATGCCTGCTGCCTCGGCGCAGCGGACTCCCGTCCTGGACCGGACCACCTGTCTGGAGTGCCGCGGGCTCCCCGTTATATCGCAGCAGCAACGACTCCGCAAACTAACCACTGGCTATATCAGACCAGCTCGTCAGCGGGACAATTATATGCATTCTTTATCCACCGAAATAACTTATTTTCGATTACAATAGACCATCCTGAAACAGTACTCAGCTAGCACTCATCGCCTCATCCTCCTGCAGCATGTGCGGCCATCGCCAGATCTCTGCAGTGATGTCAGCTGTCCCAGGACGCGATCCCGGCCGGTACCCCAGTCACCCAGCTCTGATGTCAGCTGTCCCAGGACGCGATCCCGGCCGGCACCCCAGTCACACAGCTCTGATGTCAGCTGTCCCAGGATGCGATCCCGGCCGGCACCCCAGCCATCCAGCTCTGATGTCAGCTGTCCCAGGATGCGATCCCGGCCGGCACCCCAGTCACACAGCTCTGATGTCAGCTGTCCCAGGACGCGATCCCGGCCGGTACCCCAGTCACCCAGCTCTGATGTCAGCTGTCCCAGGACGCGATCCCGGCCGGCACCCCAGTCACCCAGCTCTGATGTCAGCTGTCCCAGGATGCGATCCCGGCCGGCACCCCAGTCACACAGCTCTGATGTCAGCTGTCCCAGGACGCGATCCCGGCCGGCACCCCAGTCACCCAGCTCTGATGTCAGCTGTCCCAGGACGCGATCCCGGCCGGCACCCCAGCCACCCAGCTCTGATGTCAGCTGTCCCAGGACGCGATCCCGGCCGGCACCCCAGCCATCCAGCTCTGATGTCAGCTGTCCCAGGACGCGATCCCGGCCGGCACCCCAGCCATCCAGCTCTGATGTCAGCTGTCCCAGGACGCGATCCCGGCCGGCACCCCAGCCATCCAGCTCTGATGTCAGCTGTCCCAGGACGCGATCCCGGCCGGCACCCCAGCCATCCAGCTCTGATGTCAGCTGTCCCAGGACGCGATCCCGGCCGGCACCCCAGTCACCCAGCTCTGATGTCAGCTGTCCCAGGACGCGATCCCGGCCGGCACCCCAGTCACCCAGCTCTGATGTCAGCTGTCCCAGGACGCGATCCCGGCCGGCACCCCAGTCACCCAGGTCTGATGTCAGCTGTCCCAGGACGCGATCCCGGCCGGTACCCCAGTCACCCAGCTCGGATAGGACACGGAGTCTGGAGAGATGTGTCGAGCAGGCAAACACGTGCTACCGAGAATATCCAGCTCCAGCTACCCAGGGTGCGCACTGAGCACGCCCGTAAGTTTTTCAGTTATCGGGCCTGCTGTGCTCTGTGGAGCACCGTCCCAACGAATGTGCGAGAGTCGCGGACGTCGACCATGTGCCGTAGGCGCTGCAGGAAGTGGACGAGGGAGAGCTAGCCGTAGTCATTTTAGCCGTAGTTTTAATGTATATGTGTTGTGTGTTATTGCTGCCTAGGTTTGTATGTGATTACGCTGTTTTTATACATCACTGTCATGACACTTGGCCTGAAAAGCCATGTCATATATGGAGCGCCACACGAAATAAATGATGATGATGAGAGAGGCGCATCCATAACCGTTCAGACGGGACGCGGAGAGGCGCGCTCTGCTCGTCTGAGCGTAACGTGCTGTTCAGCGGCGCGCGCGGCGGGCACGCGGCTGACCGGTTACACGCCGCTTCCGGCGTGTGTCAGAGAAGTGCGGAGAGGCGCCGCACTGTGGCCTATTATCAGCCATCAGACCGCGCCAATCAGACCAGCGGAGCATGTTGGGACCAGCGGGACCTGTCAGGATCTGAGTGGCCTGTCGGGACCAGCGGGGCCTATCGGGACCAGCGGGGCCTATCGGGACCAGCGGGGCCTATCGGGACCAGCGGGGCCTGTCAGGACCTGCGGGGCCTATCGGGACCAGCGGGGCCTGTCAGGACCTGCGGGGCCTGTCAGGACCTGCGGGGCCTATCGGGACCAGCGGGGCCTATCAGGACCTGCGGGGCCTATCAGGACCTGCGGGGCCTATCGGGACCAGCGGGGCCTGTCGGGATCCGTGATCTGCCGTGATTTCCTTTGCCCATGCTGGCGTGACTGAGTGCGTGTGGGTGTGGGCAGATCACGTCCGGTCATTAGTGGTGGGATTGCCTACTCATGACACCAGCGGCCGGATCTATCACAAGGCACATGCCCCGGGGGCATGTTCGAGCCGTGGCAGATTAAGAGTTGACTGGATGTCACACCGCCCGACCGGCGCTGCCTCGAACGTTGACGACCAGAACGGGAGAACAACCGCACCCCAAGTCGTGATGACAGGTCTGAGGCGACACGACACGCCTGCTGTGACGTCAGGTCGGCACATCACAGAGCTGTAACGAGCTCCAAACACCAGTTACGGAGAGCTGTAACAAGCTCTAAACACCAGTTACGGAGAGCTGAGGCGCCCATTCCGAGTACAGATGGCTTCGTGAGGTGGCAGTCGGCGTGTCTGACCGAGTGTCACGGGATCTGTCGGGTCCGTCCCTCCCCTCTGACATCCCACCAGACGGCTTGCGGCGTCACGGGATCTGTCGGGTCCGCCCCTCCCCTCTGACACCCCACCAGACGGCCTGCGGCGTCACGGGATCTGTCGGGTCCGCCCCTCCCCTCTGACACCCCACCAGACGGCCTGCGGCGTCACGGGATCTGTCGGGTCCGCCCCTCTCCTCTGACACCCCACCAGACGGCCTGCGGCGTCACGGGATCTGTCGGGTCCGCCCCTCCCCTCTGACACCCCACCAGACGGCCTGCGGCGTCACGGGATCTGTCGGGTCCGCCCCTCCCCTCTGACACCCCACCAGACGGCCTGCGGCGTCACAGGATCTGTCGGGTCCGCCCCTCTCCTCTGACACCCCACCAGACGGCCTGCGGCGTCACGGGATCTGTCGGGTCCGCCCCTCCCCTCTTTCTCCCCACCAGACGGCCTGCGGCGTCACGGGATCTGTCTGCCAACCCCACCCACTCCCCCTGCTGTTATCCCACCAGACGGCCCGTGGTGGCGGTGACTGGCCTGACATCAGTCACTCAGACGGCACTCACTCAGTCAAAACGGGTGGTCGAATAACGTCCTGCCATCGTCATCATAGCCTGCATTAAGCACCGTTCGACGTGGTTGCATCGTATGTAACCCGAGATAAAATCCGCTTGAGTATTCATAACCTGGATAGTGTTCAGAAACACAGCCGCACTCCATCAGATTACACGCAGATAAAATCAACCCTGACAAAGAGTGGCTGTGTCCATAGCGACTAGCATGACAATCAGGTTATCAGCGGGGAGTGAAGCTTCCATGGTGCTGATTATCATGAAAAAACACGTGGGTTATAAATGTACGTCGCTTATATCATCATTAATTGACACATTGTTTCGTCATCGATCGGGTGATGCCTGCTTAGTGCTTATATCGTAGCAACCGTTTTCTTTTACCAATCCGTTCGTTCAGCTGGCTGGCAGATATAGCAGTACCAACTCTGCCGATCCCTCTTGTCAAACCATCCGAGACACCGGCGTCACACTGCCCGGCCGGATCGTGTCCCAGCCGCCGGGAGTGTGCTTCGTGCTCGGGAGTCCCAGCCGTCGGGAGTGTGCCACGTGCTCGGGTGTCCCAGCCGCCGGGAGTGTGCCACGTGCTCGGGTGTCCCAGCCGCCGGGAGTGTGCCACGTGCTCGGGTGTCCCAGCCGCCGGGAGTGTGCCACGTGCTCGGGTGTCCCAGCCGCCGGGAGTGTGCCACGTGCTCGGGTGTCCCAGCCGCCGGGAGTGTGCCACGTGCTCGGGAGTCCCAGCCGCCGGGAGTGTGCCACGTGCTCGGGTGTCCCAGCCGCCGGGAGTGTGACACGTGCTCGGGAGTGGCGGAGACAGATCCTCTCGTCGGTGGAGGAGCTGCAGCGCGGTGTCACAATGGACTCTGCCACGGATCGGGCGGCTCCAGTCGGGCTCCAGGTCCGGCCCGGGCGCGGCGGTCGTCACACAGTGACAGATGTGACGCCGCCGCCGCCGCCGTCGCCGCCGCCGCCGGCCGGCCATCTGCCGTCCAGTAATGGGATACACGCACCGCGCCCGCCTGGGAACAGAATGCCGCACGCTGCCGCAGCTGCCGCCGTGACACTGCTACCCACACGCCGGGGACGCGCGGGACAACGGGGAGACAATGGGAGACAACGGGGAGACAACGGGGAGACAACGGGGAGACAACGGGGGACAGTGGGGAGACGGAACGGACACCGGGAAGACGGTACCGGGGAAAGAGAGAGTCAGCTGGAGACGGATATCGACAGGTCACTGGGGCGAAATGTCTGCCCCATAGAGGCAGACACACATACCCCGAGAGAGACAGGTCACTGGGGCGAAATGTAAAGTTGGCGGGGCCAGACGCCGTCTGATCCAGCTTAATTCGCCCTAGCACGTCCTCGCCCACTTCCCATCCTTCCAACCCATCCCTATGATGACAATGCATCACTCGTGCGCTGTCATCTTTACATATGTCATCTGTCATCTGTCGGCGCTGCGGCGCGGACCTTCCTGACCCAGTGAATGGGACCATCTGCTTCTGCCTGACCTCCGCTTGGTCCCATAGTATGACCATCTGCTTCTGCCTGACCTCCGCTTGGTCCCATAGTATGACCATCTGCTTCTGCCTGACCTCCGCTTGGCCCCATAGTATGACCATCTGCTTCTGCCTGACCTCCGCTTGGCCCCATAGTATGACCATCTGCTTCTGCCTGACCTCCGCTTGGCCCCATAGTATGACCATCTGCTTCTGCCTGACCTCCGCTTGGCCCCATAGTAGACCATCTGCTTCTGCCTGACCTCCGCTTGGTCCCATAGTATGACCATCTGCTTCTGCCTGACCTCCGCTTGGCCCCATAGTATGACCATCTGCTTCTGCCTGACCTCCGCTTGGCCCCATAGTAGACCATCTGCTTCTGCCTGACCTCCGCTTGGTCCCATAGTATGACCATCTGCTTCTGCCTGACCTCCGTTTGGCCCCATAGTATGACCATCTGCTTCTGCCTGACCTCCGCTTGGCCCCATAGTATGACCATCTGCTTCTGCCTGACCTCCGCTTGGCCCCATAGTATGACCATCTGCTTCTGCCTGACCTCCGTTTGGTCCCATATTTGCTGCACCGGCCCGACCCACCAGCTGACCCAGCCTCTGTCGTCACACATCCACCGTACCTGGACCCAGATCTGACCTCTCTGAACCCTTAGACATCTGTCGCGCGACCCCGGCCTTCGTGACCTCGTGACCGTCCACTCTGCACAGGCGGCACGTGCCCCGGTGCCGACCTCTCTGACCCTACGGTTCCCTGTCGCGGCCCGCTTCGTCTGACCCAATCCCTGCACTCTGCAGTCTGACTCCGTCTGACCGAGCTCCTGCAGTCTGACTCCCGTCTGACCGGAGCCCATGAAGGCTGACTCCGTCTAACCGAGCCCATGCTGGTCGCACTTAAGCGTAATCACACCCATATAATGTTGCGGTGGCTGGGCTAGCTTCGACCCCGTGTCGTACCTAGATAGGACCTCTCGGAGTTTGCATGGGAATGTCCTCCTGGTATTTGAACGTCCTTGTCGCACAATACTAGAGCGGGATAAAGCTATAAACGCGACCTGAAGGAGCAGACGAATAAACTACAGCTAGACATCATGTCCTCCCTAGTTTCACTAGCGCTGGACACCAAGCATCGACTGCACTGCATTGCTCGATTATTCCTAAGTGGTGTAAGTCTTCAAAGCGCTCCCTGCAGACCTGGTCTCTTATTCCGTTTTATTTGTGCCGTTAAGCGTTGGCGAATTACTCCATTGACGAGAGCACCACCCGTGTGCAGTGGTAACGGCGTGTTGAGACCCCGAGCAGAACGGTGGACAGACAGGGCTGCAGGCCACTGTGATGCCCTCAGAGAACTAATTACCTGCATATTACATGCATTAACGGCGTATCACGGCGAGCAAAGGCAGCGTGTTCAGGCGCTGCGTCTATTTAGATCTGCATCAGATACCGGCATGCGCTGCAAAGTCGAGCAGCTGTTCCGATTGAAAGTTCAGTAACCTGTCAGAGCTGCCAAAAGGCATACAAATCATCGTCTGCATGCATGATGTGTTCTCAT